>CAAKMY010101783.1:0-17374 GCA_901111285.1 Corrigiola litoralis | reverse complement strand
AGTTGGGAACCGAGAAATCCAAGGACTGGTCAAGGGCTCCTTGCCCTTCCAGCACCTGCCCCTAAGCGGTGGTTCCCGAGCGTGACCCTTCCTCACATTCCACCACGACGTCATCGTGAGGGGTCCCGTTGCGCTCACAGTTTCTTGAGTGGCAAGTTATGTTTCTTTGCTTTGTTAAATGGAAATAGCATGCTAATGGTTGGCTAAGTTTAATATGCTAATTACGTGAATCACCTAATACAACACTTTTACGAATCTTGTTAAATGTAACACACAACGAAATGGCCTAAATTAACACTTGTGCCTAAATTTATACCCTTGGCAAATGACTTCAACTCTTGACCCTTAGGCTAGATTCATGGTTCGGGATTGCAAAGTTATAACTAGGAAAGCCATAAGACACCCTCTTAGGATAACACGGTTGTTGTCATAGGAAAGGAATTTGTCTTTCATTGAAGCTCTATCTTATTATATCATATCTTTGACTAAGTTTTCTTCTGGTTGTTTAAACTGAAGTTGTTAGGGTTTGTTTTCTTAATTGCTATATTGCTACTGAATCCTATATATACTATCTATATTCCAGTAGGAAAAACTACCAAGTTTATTTTGCAAAGAACTGCATTTTACCTTTACCAAAGCAAAACTCCAATACTTTGAGAACTTCATATACTCATTCAGCCAAGCAAGGAAGGTATTTGTTACTTGGTCATTTAGGTTTTAATCGTGTATCTCTATGCTTAACAAGAATTACTTTTGAGATAGCATTTGTTTTGTATCTTTTCATTCTGGGTGTAAGTGTAATAGGGTTGTTACACTAGTGAGCAGTCTGAGTTGATTGTTTTAGCAACATCTAGAGTAAGGTGTTGGGATAGGCTAGAGCTAGTCTTGAAAGTCTTGACTGAGTTGGTCAAGTTGTTATATTGACTCTATATTTGGATATCCCAGTGGTACTAGGATTTGGTTTACACTAATGGTTTACTTGATTTGATGCAATTTATATATAATATTAACAAGGTCTTGATGATTTTGATTGAAGAAACCTCAATATGGATCAAGTGATGTTTTACAAGAAGACAAGGATCTCTCTAGTGCAATTTCATTTATAGACTTCTTGTAAGTAGATCTAATGAGCTTATCGATTATGATAATGTGGATAAGCCTTAAAGAAAAAAAATGGAGTTGGATATAATAAATCTATCTATAAGTAGTTTCTTATATGTAGCAATTCGTCTGTTTGGTGCATCACTGATTCGTCGTCCAGTGGTGTATCGCTGGTGCATCAGTAGTGTTGAACGTATTTTTTAAGAACACGATTTTGTCAAATAAATCAAATTTATTTAAAAACATGTTTCCTTAACTAAAAGAATATATTTGGGATGATGTAACCTATTGTAGATACCGTATTCCGTCGTGGTCGGTTAACCATACCCGGTGATGAGACAACGTGCTTGCCGTTCCAATTCAATAAAGTTTCTCAGACTTACCGTAGCACTTGTTTGGTTTTTAAAGTGATATAAAATATGTGAGGTTTCTTTTAAAGTGATTTAAAAGATTTGTGGTTTCTTCTAAAGTGAAAAATGGATTTTGAAATGTTTTGAGACGCGTTTAAGTTTACTCGTCTTTTGGAGCTTTGGTCATAAATCAAAGTAGTGACGTTCACCGAGACCTTGGTTTAAAGCTCCATTTTTTTGTTTTAAGAATAGCACGTGAAAATTAATCTCGTTGGTGTTAATTTAGTGATCCCGGGAGTTCGTAGTTTCCTAGAGTCGTAAACTAATGTTTCAAGGTTAAAATGTAAAACAAACCTCTCGTGTTACAGGTTGGGTACCGGCAGTTCAAGTTTTGGGTTCGACTGTACGGATTTAAGGCTTGCGGTACATAAAAATAGAAGATTCTAGGCTTAAAATCTCAGTGGTACAATTTTCTATACCGGTGGTACAAAACTATGTGCTCGACGGTACGGATTTTGTACCAGCAAGGGATTTTTGGGAATTATACATATTTCTTTCATTTTGTCAGATTTTTTCCAAATCGTGTTATTTCCCTCTACCTATATAAGCAATTAATCTTTATGATGAATAAAAATAAAACTCAGGCATGTTAGAGAGAGAAAGTGAGACTTTCTCACACTAGGATTCATGTTTTCTTCCTTTTCAAGTTGACACCTAGCCTTTCTCTAATGGTGACTCGCACTCGTTCCCAAGTAGGTCGCCAGTCTAAACAAACACATAATCCTTCTTCTTCGTTACCTCCTCTTCAAAATGATACCACTCAAGCTACCATTTCATCGGATGGGTCAAATGGTGGTTCCAGTCTTGCTTCTTTTACCAGAGGAGGTGTCGTTAGTTTGGGGGAGTTCTTTCCTGCTAAACTTCTTGCTAATATGGGTAACCAGTCATGTACTCGTTCTGGTGATATTATTTATGGTAATGGTGATAAGCAAGCAAACCCTACTGATATGCCTGCGGTGGTGACAAATAACCCTAATTCTGGGGTCAGATCATGTAACTGTAAATGTCAATGGGGTTAGTGATGCTAATGGTGCTACTTTGCCTCAAAATAAAGTGGGTAAAAATGTACCAAATAAGCCTAATGCTTGGACGTGGAAAAGAAAGACAGTCCGACAGTCTTATAATATGAAGTTATCTCATGTTAAGGATAATTCTGAGGAGAAAGTTGCTATTGAACTAGAGGAAGTCAAGGATGGCTTGGCTGCATGGGATTTTATGCTCATGGGTCAAATGGTTGGTTCTAGGCCTAGCCTAGAGAAGATGGAGGAATTTGCTCATCAACAATGGCCTGTTAAGACAGTGGTGAGATATTATAGAAAAGGGTGGTTCCGTTTCAAGTTTGCTAAAATTGATGACCTTGAATCAGTGCTAAAGGGGGGTTAATGGTTATGAAGTGTCATGTGCTGCTCAGGAAGTGGAACCCTAATTTCTGCAAGGAGTTAGAGAATTTCTCGATTTTTCCTGTGTTTGGGTATTATTTCCTAGTTTCGACCCTTACATGTGGAACGAGGTAGTGCTTAGTAAGATTGCAAGCAAAGTAGGTAGACCTCTGTTTGCTGATAAAGCAACTGCTAACCAAGAGAAGTTGGGCTTTGCAAGGGTTATGGTAGATGTAGACTTGGCATTAGAATTACCTGACCATATATGGCTTACTACTCGTTATGGAAGAACTCTTTAGGCGATTAAGTATGACTGGCTGCCACGGTTTTGTAAACATTATGGTAAAATGGGGCATGATATGGAGCATTGTAGGAAACTCAAAAAACCTGGTGCTACTGTTGTACCTATTAGCTCTGAATCTGGTGCAAAAGTGGAATCAGTACGTAATGCACCTGAACCACCAGCACCAGAGATTTCTCAAGCGTTTAGTAAATTGCCAGTACCAGAGATTGCTCAGAATCCACATGTGTAGGAGATCACCAGCTTTCAAGATTTTACTTCAGTTTCAAGAAAGCAGGGTGCTGGTTGTACAATTTCCCATAGCTTCCAAGCTTTGGAAGGGATGGTTGATGATGTTGTTGAGGTTATTTTTAATGATGATCAGGCTCCAACTCCAGTATCTACAGGTCAAGTCATTGGTGAAACTCTGTTTAAAGGGGTATTACATGCTCCTATACCATTTGCTAAGAATGAGAGGGATCTAGGAGGAGACATGGCCTCTGTGCCTGCTCAATGATAGTATCCTCGTAGAATGTCAGGGGTTTTAATGCCCCTGACTAGCACTAAGAAGTTTTAAACTTCTTGTTGCAGAATAAAGTGGAGATATGTGCTATATTAGAGATTAGGGTGAAAAGCTCTAATGCTAGTAGGATTCGCAGGGGAAAGTTCAGGGGGTTTGAGAATTTTTGCAATTATCAAAATCATGTGAATGGTAGGCTTTGGATTCTTTCGAGGCCTAGAAATCTGGATGTTGTGATTGTTGAGATTCACTCACAATATGTTCACTTGAAAGTCACATAAATTCTGACTGTAGCTACAATGTTTATTACTTTTGTGTATGGGGCTAATCAGGCTGAGAATAGCCATGAACTTTGGAATTTCTTGGTGAATAAAAGTAAGATGATTAATTATCCCTGGATCATTACATGGGATTTTAATTGCATCTTATCAACTGATGAAAGAATTAGCTCTGCTGCTCATAATCTAAGGAATATTCAGGATTTCAAAGATGCTGTGGTGGAATCAGGCTTGATAGATCTCTCCTGTCAAGGTTGCTTCTATACTTGGAAAAATAACAAGAAGGTGAGAAGAGAAGATGGTTCAAGTTGGATGGGGCTTTAGTGAATAATGATTGGCTGAAGTGTTATCCTTGCTCCTCTGTTTTCTTCCCCAACTGGGATTTTATATCATTCACTTTGTGTTATCACAATCTCACAAGATGGTTAAAGGCAGTACATGTTTAGGTACCTGAACTGCTGGTCATCTGATCCCTTATTTGCTTCTATTGTGACAAAAGCCTGGAATGAAACTGTCATTGATACTCCTATTTTAACTTTGTGTCAAAGCTGAAACTGGTGAAACATAAGCTGAAAAATTTGCATAAGACAAATTATTCATATATCTCCTCTAGAGTTGCTGATGCAAAGAAAGAGTTAGAGCAGTGTCAAATGATGTTGCAGTCTGATCCTCAAAATATCACCCTACATCAAAAGGAAACTGCTCTTCTTGATGTTTATATTTCTCTAATAATAAAGGTTATTTTTACTCTGTCCTGGCTGAGAGAAGAAATCATAAATATAATGGCAAGATTGTTGGGCTGGATAATGTACAGTTCTCAGCTTATTCAGTGCCTGATATCTTTGTTCAATATTATGAGAAGCTGCTTGGTTACACAAAACCTATTCAAGAGATTGGAGATATTTGTTGTGCCAAAATTGCTGCTAAGAATCAAAATATGATGTCTGCTGTTGTTACAAGAGAAGAGATAAAAACTGCAGTGTTTTCCATTGGGATTGATAAGAGCCCTGGCCCAGATGATTTCTCTGTAGGGTTTTACAAAGATGCTTCGGATATAATCAATGATGATCTAATAAAAACTGTTATAACAGTGGAATTCACTCAAGAGTTCGTCAAGGGGTATGAGAGGAAACATATATCTCCTAGATGCTGCATAAAAGTTGATATTAAAAAGGCTTTCGACTAGCTGGGATTTCTTGGTTGCTGCTCTAAAAAATTTTGCCATTCCTTGATAAGTTTATTCTCGGGATTCAAGCTTGTTTACAGAGCATCAGATTTTCAATGAATGTTAATGGAGCTCCGTATGGTTTTTTTCCTGGAAAATGTGGCCTAAGGCAGAGAGATCCCATATCCCCCTACCTTTTTGTGCTAAGCATGGAAATTCTTTATGTTAAACTAAGGATTCTGGCTAGCATATCAGACTACATATATCATTTCAAATGCAAGAGTATTCAGCTGACTCACTTAGTATTTGCTGATGACTTGATGATATTCTCTAAGGAAACTGTTCCTAGTCATTTCTGACCAAGAGGCCTTATGGCCCAAAATGAGTCCACTGATGTCTCAGCGGCCCAAAGCCCTCAGCAATCTCAAGTCAGGATGTCATGGTCAGGAAGCCAAGCCTGATCAAGACACTAGAAAGGACCTCTGGCTACCAGAAGCTCGGTGGGGACGTTATGACCGTTATTAGAATCATAACTTCCACTAGGGGGAGGTAAGAAATGGGAAAGGTATTGGTCGGCTAATCCGAGGTATCTTATCCACATGTGGGTCCCTTGCCCATCCTATATAAACCCGAGACCTCATTAGGTCAAAGGTACGCCTCCAAACCCTACTTAAGATACATCTCTCTTACTATTGCTTAGGTCATCAAAGTGATAACACTTGTCACTTCCATCATCTAACTTAGGCATCGGAGGGGGTTTCTCGGGTCCCCCCCCCCCCCCCCCCCCCCCCCCCCCCGAGGTAGGTTTGTTGGTTGTTTCAGGTAACCCGAAGGTGCAAGTCGTGGGTCAAAGCATTGTTCCCATTTCTACGGAACAATTTGGCGCCATCTGTGGGGAAGAACACTCTCTCGCTACAAAACTCTTTGACCACACTTGCATTGGAAGGATGGTGACTCTATTCGGTGACCCTAGCGGTCCCACCAAGCTTTGCTCCCAGAGAATAGCCCCCCACCCTGGAGCATGATGGATACGACATAGAGGATGCCATTACCCCACCTCGTGACAAGGGAAAGGGGGTAGTATTCCCTGAACCCACGACAGTGATGGGAAGTGACCACTTCCATGGCGCCACCACAATAGACAGCTGGAGTGTATCTGAGCCCATCTCAAGTTGAGAACTTGAATGATCTGCTCAACGCCATTAATAGCAGCAGGCCTGACCTCTTCCATAGTGTCCAGCAGAGGAGCCCACGCCCGGTGAAGGTGGTGGAACGCGCCCCAGCAACTGAAGAGTTATAAGGACTTCAACCCCAAAGGTTGCATTTCCTCAGCCCAGTGAAAGCAGCAACTCTCCCCATACCTGAGCTGGTTCAGCCTGAACCTGCAGACTGAAGGTCGTGGCAACGAGGGCCTAAATCCATGCACACTCGAGCAGGAGTAGGATGGCCAGCAAGCGTACGGGAGGGCGGAAGCAGGAAGACAACCCCAAGAGAATCAAGAGAAAGGAGAGGAACAACCCAAACTGCACTGTTGCAAGCGTCTCATCAGACGACGACAGCAGTGAGGCAAGAACAGGCAGCCCACCAGACTCCCAGCACAGGAAGGACAAGAGGAAGAGGGAAGACGTGACGAAGAAAAGAAGAAAGGCAGTGGTGATTCTGAGGTGTCAGGAGAGTTGAACATGATGATACCTCGGAAGTCACCCCTGACCAGAAAGATTCTAGAAGCAGTGGTCCCCAAGATGAAGCTCCCATAATGTAGGTTTGATGGGACAACAGACCCAAACGATCACATCCAGGCCTATGAGGGGCACATGTTCATTTATGAGCTTACCTCGAGGGTCTGGTCTCATGGGAGGCAGACCACTGGGAATCTCCTCCGGAAAGATGTCTTTGAATTGTTGTATTAAGGGTTGAATTTGAGGGGGTAAGGGTCTCTCCTCACTCTGTGTTTGTCCTAGCAGGTAGGCTCCCTGTGCCTCGTGTTCTTCTAACACCCTCAAAACAGTTAAGGCCTTGCCACACTCACTTGTGTTTCCCTCCCTAGGTTCAGAATTTATAAGTTGTTGGGCCTTGAGTGGTTTTAACTGGATTCTCTTGTAGAGGTGGTGAATTGTGTAGGTATTGGTATGGCCATCATGCATGGAGTGTCTGTCAAACTGCCATGGTCTACCAAGTAACAAATGGCATGCATCCATAGGCAACACATCACACCGTAGTTGATCATTGTATGATTTCCCAACATAAAATGACAGCAAGCAATATGGATGCATGCCATTGAAGAATATACCAAATAAATAGCTGATAAATAAAATGACTTGGTTCAGATAGCAAAGGCAAGAGCCTGAGCTCTGATACGAAAATGATGCAGGTCCTGCTCAGTATTAGGATTAAAGCAAAGATTACATAAGTATTAGCAATAGACTAAGTTGAGATAAACATGTAATGATGAGCCTAAGACTGCACTTTCATAGAAAAGTGAGGAGCAAGTCAATATAGGCTAAATAATGATATGAGCTTGCTAGCTCAGAGAATCCACCCTAGCTATTCAAGAAATGAACTACTCCTGTATGAACAAGACAGTCCTTACATCAATACCTCCTTGATGAGAATGAATCTCTATAGACTTTATGAATCACTCACAGAGACAAGAGTCCACTGGAAGTGACACAGTCTAAGTTCTCAGTTCCAAAAGCTAAAACCCGGTTTGTTGAGTAGAGAAGTGTTCTCTTCTCATGAAAAGAGTTTTTGTTATTGATGTTCTCCCTGTCTCGTGCTCCATTCAGTCATATATATACATACAAAAAAATAGAAAAGGTTTCCCTCATGCTAAGGAAACCTATTGCTAAAGAAAAAACAGAAAAATAGAAAAGTTTACAACATAATGATATCTCCTAGGACCTAGGCTGTTGTAGCTTTCTTTTCTTATTCTTTTCTCTTCAAAATATCCCCTTCCCTTAGGTTGTAAGCCTCAAGCTTCATTAGTCTGGCTAAGATAGGCTGATGCAAGATTAGGGCCAAAAACAAATACTAATCTTGATCAAGTCATAACTCTATGATCCTGGCCTTTCTAGCAAAACTTCTATGGGATGAAAATGCTCCTTAACACTGATAGATTAGAGCTAAGCAAAAAGGATTATGGCTAATCTATCTTCCCTTACAGTTTCTTAACTAATCCTGGTGCATAAGCAAGCAACTCTTACTCCTTGTGTTGCATGGTTGAGAGTGGATTCAGTAATTAGCAATGGCATGGACCTAATGAGAGTGGTTAAGGGTGTAACTGGAGTTGTGTCTGCATCACCGAGTTTTTTCACCATTGCCCTTTTATTAGGAGGAGGTTATAGAACACGCGAGTATTAATACCTAATTATGGAAAAACATTGTATAGCGAGGTATGACTGGTTAGCGCATCGTGGGATTCTTGATTGAATATATATGTTATCCTTAATACATGTGGGTTAGAATGCCTCTCTCGATTGATATGGAGGGAGTTTGGATCGAGGCATTACCTAGTTTGACCTCCCTTAGGATTGTTCACCCAAGTCAAGTCTGAGTCGATACTTGTTGAACCCTAATGTGTTAATTGTTTTCGCAACATGCAGAAACATTGGGACGTACAATGTCTGCAAAAGGAATAGGGGTTGTTTGTTGAAGATCGTCCAAGAAGGGATACCGCCACAACCGAGAAGGAGAAGGAGAAAGTTAGTAATGGCAGGGGGTGATGAGAGTTGACTCCTGAACAAGCAATAGCTCAGATGAAGGAGCAAATGGTATGACACCCCAATATTTTACGGCAATTGGTGTCACTTTTTTATTAGGCGTCGTTTTTAAAAGCTATATTCTTATTTAATTCTTATTTCCTCGCTTTTAAGCTATTTTTCGTATCCAATACCATCTAACTTTACTATATTCATTTAAAATATTTTAAGATCTTAGAACTTATTACTATTATGTTAATTTTTTTTAATAGTATTCGTACTTTGAACGATACTTGAAACGTCTTGGGCGTTAGAAAAAAAACCAAGCATTGTACTGACTTAAGAAATTGGACAAGATGGGCCAAGCCCAATCTTTTTCTTTCTCCACACGGCCTTATTAAACAAAAAAAAAACTCAAACCTATTATACTCTTCATTCATATGTATGAAGCAAACGGAAAGCTAGGGTTTGGTTTCTCTTTGCCTCATTGTCAACCTACGCACTTTTTATCATCCTAAACTCATGTAAGTTTCTCAAAACATTGTTTTATATTATTTAAGACTACTTTGATGTTAAAGAACCTATTTTGAAACCCTAGATTTGTTTTGGTGTGATAAAGATTCAATCTTTATATTGTTTATGAACCCTAAATATGTTTGTATGAATTCTTAACACAAACTATGTTACTACATATGATTTAAAGGTTAGGGAGAATGTTTTGATTTGTTATTCTATGAGAAATAACAAAGTTAGGATTTTGTTTTGGCGTTATGCGCATATACGACTGTTCTAGGGTTTTGTTTGATGTTGGTTGGTTGTTGTTTGGTGGTTTAATGTTGATGATATGATATATATAACATGTGGGTAGTTGATATAAATCACATTGGTCGAATGTCATTATGTTTTAATGGAGTTTTGTTGAAGTATGAAGAGTTTTAAAACCATTGAAACACTAGAAGTGGACTGGGTAGTTAAGTCATATTGTCAGATTTATTTAACTAAGTTTGTGGAGGATTATATGCACGAAATATGGTGGAGCGGTAGTTATATGTCTTATTATAATGTGGTAAAAATATGGAGGTGTTTGGATCACTGTAAGTCTCAATTTTGCTTAGCATTAGGACTGATTAATTTCCGAATGTGTCATAACATCAGGACAAACGAATTTATTTGAGTGACTTCCCAAAGTAATTTTTGTGTGAGAATTTGTGGAGTACAGTATGAATGTTTCGGAAGGTGTAGTAAAAATTTGGGCTTCTCGTTTGGCCTATAGGGTAGTTAGATGAGACCAACAAGTTAATTTTATCGAGTGGACATATTTCCTGTTTTAGTGTTTGATGTTTGAATTTGTTAATGACTCCTTTGTAAACATTCATGTAAAGGAGGTGTTTAATGAGAGAGCCTGCCATGAGAGAAGCGTGTTATTGACTTAAGTGTTAGAACATGAGATATTTGACTCAATAAGATAAGTGAATAATATTAAACACCCTTGTACATGTTTTAAATGATTTCCGAGTTTAGAATTCGAGCATGCATGGTGATTTTGTATTTCTAACTCCGTTTAAAGAACTCTTGAATTTTTTTGTGGTTTGATTCATTTGAAATGTGGCTTATCGCCAAAAGCTTAATTAACTCTTGAAGTCTATGATTGTTTGTGAACTCATGTCATCATATCTCTGTTGTGGAAGTATGCAATCCTCTTGAGACCTTGTCTTGAACTTGAACTGTGGTTTGGCCACCATGATTCCATCTAGAGTAACAAATATCTGGGAGAGCTCTCCCGTCTATTTAGTATTCCCTGGAACGGTGCGCCTACAGCCGTTTCGTGGGGAGGTGATCACTTAAATAAATAGACATTGGATGTCCTCTCTATAGGTAAAGTGTAAAGGTAGGACTTTACACTCGGAATTAGAATTGAAATTGGAATGTGAGCTTCCACTTGCATATGCATCTATACTTGAACTTGAACTAGCACTTGAACTTCATTTGCAATGGTACTTGAACTGTTTTGAACTCCGATTGCGTTGGATACAAAATTTAAATTGAATGGAATTCCGCACTTGTAAAAAGGACTTGTTTAAGTCTCATGTCGTTTTATGTCATTTGTGTGTTAAACATTTCTTACTCGGCTTTGTATGCTGACACTTGATGTTTTGGGTCGTTCTCCCTCTAAAACCTGTACTTCGCATTGGTTTTGGAGTACAGTTGCAGGTATTGAACGTGCTTGGTCTATGTGCATGCAAGGGCAAATTACGGATCGTTTCATGAATCGTTTTGAAGTGGCTCTTAAGCCTAAGACGTTCATATTCGTGTTTGAATATGATATCTATTTGCTTTGATATTCTATTATTTTATTATTTAAATGTGTTTTGGAAAGTTGGAGGTCGATGAAGGTGAGATTTGAGATCCCTCATACAGTTTATGAGTTTGAACGCTTTAGGATGATATTTCTGAGTTTTTTCATGTGAAAGACTTTTGTAGTTATTACCCATTAACTCTATCTAACTCTTGTGAGACGGAAATATTAAAGGGTGTTTGTTATGAAACTACATAAAAGTTAAGAATTCAAAAGAGGCAGACTCATTTTTGGGAATCTGGGCGTATGTGTAACGTGGTAGGTAATGCCTTCAATGGCGTTTGTCACAATTTTTTTTGGTTGTACAGTTATGGGTTCTACCATTTAGATACGATTAAGGCGTGTAAATGCTCAATTCATACAAAAATAAACCATGTGCCTAATTATAATTCGAGTTTAGTATTGTAGGTTTAATCCATGTCTAAGTCAACTATATGAATTAGACTAATCATAAGATAGGGAAATTGTTGTTTTAGACATGCAAAACTAAACTATTAATTCAAAAAGCACAAATGCGATAAAAAAATGAGTTCCCAAAGTTGATTCTTCATCATAGGAAATTTGTAGGAGACCCATAGAGGTGTTCCCACCTATAAGACTCAAACTCACGACACTCAATATTGCAACAAATCTTGTTTGCCCCTCTTTTTTTAGAGACAATATGCAAACCTTAATAAATGCATTGAAGTTGTAAATATCCATGAAGTTATAAATTTGTATGTATCCTCAAATGAAAGGAATCTCATATATACCTATGAATGAATTTTGTACTACATACCACACACGTGTTATTTGGCTCTTACAAAGTGTTTGAAAAGAATCAATTGGATATATAGTTAGATTACTATTGCGTGAGGTGAGCATGTCACTATAGTAATTGGTAAAGTACACCATATATTAATTTTGTGGTGGAGATAGCTCTATGAAATGATCTTTTAACTCATTAGGTACATAAATAGTAACATTAGTGAAGACAAATTATCTAGCATTAGCTAATTTGTCAATGTACTAATACACCGAACACTTTAATTGACGAGACTAAAAAAGCTTATTTTGACCATTACAATGAGTACAATGAAATGAAGTCACAATGAGATTGTCTAACAAATATGGTGATATCAATATATTTCTAAGTTTTGAATAATTCAAACATGTTGCAGTTTAATCAGGTATGTAGTTTATGCTTCAAAATTTTTGATTTGGATTCAACTCTCATTCTATACCAAGCATTCGTCTTAAATCTCTCGTAGCTGATCCATCAATTGTTGACATTTTTGTTGAGAATGATGGTAGAGGAAGAGATTCTGGTGATGGTGACACCACACAAGAAGACCCTGCATAGACCCCAACATTTGAATCCTTGATTTGATTTTGTTTTCGGACGATACTAAAATTTGAACCAATATTACTAGTGGTCGATATAATCCAAACATCATTTTCTTCACCTGCCTTCTTCAAACCTTTTAATGAATCGCCTCTCTTTATCAATCTAAAATTTCCCATAGAAAAGCTCTTCGGTGATGGACTTGCAGATTTAATGCCTTCTTTTTTTGTGATAGACGTCCAAGAATCCTTTTTTGCAAGATTTGGCCTGACATTTGATACATTTTGGTGCAACTGGAAACTACTAGTACGATCGTAGAAGTTCATCCTTCGACGAGGAAAATCAATCCTACGCATCATGACTCTCTCATTTATACAATCTTGCGGGTGTAATACTTCGGTTCCCATACTTCAAAATGTGAAATAAAAATTTCCCTCGAATAAAAGAGATTATAAATATGAACTTTTACGAGGATAAATACTCAGACAACAAATCTTACAAAAAGAGCTTAAACTTTAGGTAAAAATATGAGAGACAAAAAGGAATGGAAGAAGGTTTTACTATTTATTTGTATTTGACAAAGCTACAAATGTGAAGGATTTTCTTGTATACAAGTTTAGTCACTCTACGAAGAAATCTACCTCTTTCTCCCTCCTCTACATAAAGGGGCGAGAAGGGTGAGGGAAGGAGAAAGATTCCTTTGTTTGTTTTCCTGTACAAACTCTTGTCTTTTTGTTGTTTATCCGTCATTCTATGTAGCATCAATTTAAATTCAAGATGCGGAGTAAATTAATACAAAATCAGTGGTTGAGAGGTACAGAAATTAATGCTAAAAGTCATGTGGTCATGTGTGAGAGAGAGGTTTTATAAATTTTTGATGGTCAAAACAAGACAGAGAAAAATAGGATCACAAAGAGTGATATATTCTAATTTTAGATAATGTCATTACATATAGTCAAATTACAATGAACTACATATTTTTCAAAATATAGATAAGATTTTTTTTTTATTAGGAATTTGAAATTCTTCTAGACATAAGGTTGGTTTTTTTCTTTATAGTAAGTTGTTAAGGGTTGGGGACTACTTGATAAAAAGGCAAGGATTATGTAAGCGTAATGTGTAAATAAAGCCATGTTTAATTTTATGGTCGATATGGTATTAAATATAATATCAATGATGTTTAATAAATATAAACTAGTATTTGACCCGTACAATGTACGAACATGCTATTATCATAATTTTTTGGGATTTGCTTTTTGTTAATTACTCTTATATTATTTATTGTATGTCGGCTTTGTTCTTATATATGGTCAATATTTTCGTTTTTTTATATTATTATCTATCCATGTTTCTATTTATTTATGTTTAAAGAGGGTGTACATGATTTTGCATATATGTCAATATACTCTGGTTTATGACTGGCTTCATTGTCTGATCAGGCATGACATTTGGTGCATTTAAAATATGTTAACTTATGATTCATATTTATTACTTTTTTTAACTTTTTTTTTTTCTTTCAAAAAATGATGAGTTAGACTATTGTGGGTCATGTAATTATAAACTAATGATTCATATTTACTACCTTTTTGTTTAATTTCTTTTTCTTTTTTCATTAAATGATGAGTTAGGTTATTGTGGGTCAGGTTGGTGGCATGGCAATCCATGTGGCATGTTCATGTTATTTCAACGCCTTTTATTAGTTGTATATAGGGATAGATAGATAGATAGATATAGATATAGATATAGATATAGATATAAATATAGATTTTAATTATAAATGTTCCAATTTTTATTTATATTTTTTTGAAAAAGGACAAACTTTAATCTTTTTGTTTTATAACAATTGTTTAAGCCTTGATTATAAAATTTGTGATCTCTAACCCTTCTTTCAATCCAATTACAATTCAACTAATTACTATTCTTGAAAATATGGGGATGTTAAAACTTAAGTGATATAGAAAATATTTGTGTGTCAATCGGACAAATGAGATTTGCTTTCTAACCCCAGAGGTAATATATAATTGTATCTGTTATGTGTTTAGTTGAGTTGCTCGAAATCTAGAGTTCTTAGTATCTCATGCTTTTTCCTTGACCCATAAGGATGAATTTATTTTATCACTTCTTTCTTTTGATGTTCTACTCGGTTCATGTAAGATCCTCTTTCGCGTGCAGAATTGAATCTTTGTGTTTATGTATATACTTAGCGTACATGAGTACATTGGGTTTTTGGTGGAATTGTCCATCCCTTTCTTACTTATTTTAGTCAAATTTTAATTAGAGATTTTGGGTATTATTTATAATATTGTGTTTGATTTTATTTAATCTAAATTTAATAAGTTTTTATAAGACTATACTTATTGAACAATATCAAAGAAGTAGTATATATGACGCATGGTGCACGGAAATGAACACTCGTAATTGCAAAAATAAAGATAATTCTAATACGAAATAATCAAATAAATCAGTAGGTTCAATAAAGCGAAAAAAAGAGATATGATTCATCTCAAAACTTTTTAAATGTACATTTCACTAACGGCATTTTGATGAGACTTGGAATAAGTTTGTTATCAAATGATTTGATGGCTAGCAAACAATGTGAATGGTCCTTGCATGTGCGATAAAAATTTGTTTTGACTTTTGATGCATATGAAGCTTCCCCAAAATATTAGAAGCTATATAGGACCTATTAAGGGTTGTGTTGGATTGAACAATATGAACTTCAACCTACCAATACCTTTATATGAGACTGCCACTTATAAGATTGACGAAGATGACCTGCCTAGTGAATTATTAAGTCTCAAGAATGATCGAGAGGGCTACGAGTAGATAAGGAGTGCGAGACATGGGAAGATCAAGATGACTACGAGTGAAAAATAGATCACCACAAGTTAGTAAAATGAAATGAGAACTTCGACCAACCAAGGAGATATGCGTACACATAATTAGAAGTATTTAATTTTGGGATATAAATTACACGAATAATCCAACACAGGCAATTCAAAAGAAAAATATGCATGTTTCTAAAATTCTCTTATTGTTTCTTTTTTCTTTGTTAATATATCGTGTCTTATGAACTGTATATGATCTTTATTACCGAACTTATTGATTTTTGTTCATATTCTACAGACTATTTTTATTTACAAAATTAAGGTATGATGATTCACCTATTCATTGGTGATAATACTATTTCTAAAAATACTAATGACTCGCAGAAATTACCTAATCAGATTATTTAAAATGTTCAACTTTCTTATGAAAATGTATCAAGAATAATCCGTACTTCAAACGGACTTGTAATAATATATTAGCGATTATTCCGAAATATTCCGTAGTTTGGGTCATTTTATTTCACAAACGTTACCCAAGGCACCGAACATGAGCTACAATACTATTTTTGACATGGACCTCCCTCTTTTCCCTCTCCACTTCCTCACCCTCCTCTTTATCACCCTCTCCATCATCCCTACCACCATACCAAACTAAATAAATCCCATATTACACCCTCTTTTCTCTCTCTGCTACTCCTTCTCTGCCACACACAAAAGCCAAATGAACCCCCACCCTTCCCCCAACCCCCACAAGTGATGTTGGATAAATTAGTGGTGCTTCGACAATGAAAGAGGTGGTAGTGAAGACTGCAAAAAAGGAGGCGTTTTGATTGTCAAGGAGGTGCCCTTTTCCCTCATTCTCTCTCTGGTCTTTGGTCCTAGTTCTCTGCCAGTTGGGATACTTTTTGTGGTTGTTTGAGGAGGTGGTTGTTGGAGAGGTGGTTGAGGTGCTGGGTTGGATGATTTTGTTATTTAGTGGTTGTATTGTTGTTCGCTGGTTAAGGGTGGTTTGATTTTGTGTTAGTAGAGGTTATTCTGATGTGTCAAGTTGTTTGTTATGTTGGGTTTTGTAAGGTCAAAGTTAGGTTGTTGGTGTTAGGGGGAGGGGGGTAGCGTGGTGGAATTGGGTTGTTGGTAGCGGGGACAAAGTTGTAAATGTATTAAACACTTGTTTGTGATGGCTAGCGTGTTAGTGGTGATAGGCATTAAATTTGTGATGTTGGAGTAGGGGCGGAACCAAGATTGTAGGCTATGGGGGGCTATTGTAAATGAAAATTCACTATCAAAATATTTTATGTGAAAAATCTACTATATCGTTGTGTCAATACTTAATCTTAAGAGATATGTGGAGATAATTAATTGATTCTAATTAATAATATTAATGTGTAGAGATGATATACTAAAAATAACTAACAACAATTCACACCTTATTTTTCTTCGCTCAATATTACTTGCGTGTGCTTCATCAAGTAAAAAGTATAACTAACGGAATCTACAACTTGACAGCTACTTGTTTAATAGATACTAGTGAGCAATTTCAAAGTCTTCTTCCATGGCCATGAGAAAGTGACACTAAAGGGATTTATTTGTGTCTTTTGTAGTTTTGGTGTGGGAGGGAGGGATAGAGGGCCTTAGCGAATACCATAATCCCTATTCTAATGACATTCAAAATCACCTGGATAACGGCAAAAATTTAACGTCTGTCAATTGAGGGGTACCACGTGCAGGAAAAAAGTGACCTCATGGGTACCATGTGCCGAAACGCAAAGTTGTGGGTACCACGTGTAAAAGTGCAAACTTCAGGGGTACCACGTGAATTTTCCGTTAAAGTAATCTAAAATACTATGGTAAAATATATGTGGGATCAAATAGTAGACCACTATTTATTTTTTTTGGAAAGTAAAGTAATCAGTTAGGATATAACATACACTTACCTTACTCTTAAGGGATTTTCTCTAAAATACCCCTGTGGTTTAGCATAAAAGTCAAAATACCCCTAAAGTCTGATTTTCGACCTAGAATGCCCTTAATGAGG
>CAAKMY010101740.1:1190-11754 GCA_901111285.1 Corrigiola litoralis | reverse complement strand
TTATCCGGTCCCCTTATTGTTGCATTCTCTATATCTAACAAGCAACACACACAAACAACGCAAGAACACGCAAACAACCTCAAACCACGCGCTCTAGCGCATGTAATACAGCCCCAAGAATCAACTCGAAACCTCAACTCAAATAAACGAAATTAACCACAAATCCTATCAACATCATCATCTACTGACCATAGTCATCCCAAACAAGCAAGAAATTCCAGGAAAATAAGAGGAAATGAAAGACAAACAGAGGATGAAAAATTGTTCATATGCACATACAACCGACTCACTAGAGCATGGATTTTCTTGCTCGATTCTTGATGAAAATTGACAACAAAAATATGGGGATGATCTCCATTACCTATAGATGAGGTAAGGATCAAGAATCACGAAAAAGGGTCAAGAAATGAGGGAGAACGAAGCTTTGGCGAGTTCGTCGATGAAACGCTCCAATGCTTTGTCCGTTGCTTGTTCTTCAAATTTGGTTTCTTTTTCTTTTTTATTTTAATTCTGAAAGTGAGTGAAATAGAACGTGAGAGGTGTGTGAATTAATAGAAAAAATAATGAGTTCGGGTTAGGGCTTGTACCAAAAAGTCCTCTCATTTTCATTTAAAGAAGGTTTTTCGAAATAGAATACTGCTTAAAAGTCCAAAATAATAAAAGACGTGAAAAATAGTTATTAAAATATTAGTCCTTATTTTATTAAATTATTTTACGGTGAAACCCGAAAAGTTGTTTTTTTTTTAAAAAGCGATAAGCCCTTTTTAACTCAAAATCTGAGGAATAAATAAATAAATAAATAGAGTAATCTTTATTTAAAATACGAATAATCCCAAAATACGAGACACCAATATTTCCCAATATATCGGGGTGTCACACCGAGCTTCGAGCTGATTACGTCTCTCTCAGAGATGTTAAGTTAAGCTCTTGGAGGCAGAATGAAAAGAAAACCCATCATCAGAATATGGATGCTAATACCCATTACTTTAACTCTATACTTTCTGAAAGGCAGAATTAAAAGTATATTGGCACTATTAGTTGTATGAATAATGACGTTTATGAAGGGGCTATAGTGCCTGGTGTTTGTATTCACTATTACACTCACTTACTTGGTACAGACAAACAAGTGCAAGAACTGGACCCTGATATGTTTCAAGTTGCTCATAAGCTGTCATCTGGCCAAGTGGATATGCTACTATATAATTTTACTCCTAAAGAAATTAAAGCTGCTATGTTCTTCAATGGGGTTGACAAGAGCCCTGACCCTGATGGGTTTTCTTTAGGATTTTATAGAGATACTGCGACTATCATTCAGACAGATCTATGCAAGGCTATGTTATATTTTTTCAGAACAATGAAGATGCTAAATAAGGTAAATTCAACTCTGATCACTCTTATTCCCAAGAAGAAGGCACATGAAAGTGCCAATGAGTTCAAACATATATCCTGCTGCAATGTGCTAATTAAGATCATTAGCGAAATATTGGCAAACAAGTTAAACCAAGTACTTCCAGATTTTATAGGTCCTGAACAGGCATCATTTGTGAAAGGCAAACTTTTATTTCACAATTTCATGATACAGGAGCTTGTGAAGGAGTACGAAAGGAAAAATATCTCTTCTACATGTCTAAGTAAGGTAGACATTAGAAAAGCATTTGATTTAGTTTTTTGAGCTTTCTTCTCTCTACTTTTAGACTATTTGGGTCCCTTGATAAATTTGTTGTCTCAGAGTAGTTTCAGGTTCTTTGACAATGTGAATGGCACATCTCATGGTTACTTTCCTGGAAAATGTGGTCTTAGAAAGGGTGATCCAATATCACCTTATCTATTTGTCATCAGTATGGAGATACTATCTAAAATGCTTAGACATTTACCTTCTTAGTTGACATACAAAAACCATTCCAAAAAATACCTTCAACTCACAGACTTGGTATTTGTAGATGATCTTATGATCTTTTACAATGGGGTTAAAAGGTTCGGTTATTGTAGTATCTAAGTGTTTGGATGAGTTTTGTAAACTCTCAGGCTTGAAGGCTAATCCTCATAAAAATTTCCATATTCATCAGAGGTATTGCTCAAACAGTCAAGGCTAGCATATTATAGCAAACTGGCTACTCAAGATCGATATTCCCCTTTAGGTACTTGGGCCTTCTAGTTAGTGTAAGGAGACTTTCAGCTGACATGTATGGTGTTCTGATTCAAAAGATCATTGATAGAGTTTCTCACTGGAAAATAAGTCTTTTTCTTATGGAGGGAAAGCTCAGCTGACTAATATAGTGATTTTTGGGTTGGAGAATATCAGGTATGGGGGTATATTGCTCCCTTTGGGAATTTTTAAATAGATTAATAAAGTCTGTAGATCTTTTTCAAGGGAATTTCAGTTAACGGTAGGAAGCTAACAATGGTAAAATGGAGTTCCTTATGTTCTCCCAAGTAGGAAGGGGGCCTTAGAATCAAAGAAGTGTTGAGCTGGAATAAAGCAGTGATTCTTAAGTGGTTATTCAAGCTCTATTATGACTAGTGCAGTCTATGGAGTAATGGGTGAGCTCCTATATCCTGAAAGATGTTTATGTTTGGTAGGTTGTTTCGATGCCAGATGACTCTTTTGCAATAAAGAACACGAAAGAGTCAGAGAAGAGTTTTGTAGAACTAATTGCATTGATGCTGCTAAAGCAATGATAGCAGCTTCGACTATCTCAACCAGGCTTAAAGTTTCTAAGGCTTATGAGTTGTTTAGAGAAAAATCGGATGTTCCAGTATCTCTTAAGTCTATGATTGATCATGCAATTTATCCCATGCATGATCTTATAGCTGTCTGGGCAGTGAGGATTGTGTTCCTTATAGATGATAATATACAGAGGTGCATATTTCAGCTTACATGCAAATGTAGGCTCTGTGGTGAGTATTAGGAACCAGGAGATCACTTGTTCTTCGGGTGCTCGTTCTGCCATGCTGCTTGGTCTGACATTATGGAGTGTTTGGGTTTTCAAAGGAGAAGTTGGCAAATTTCCATGGAGCTTCAATGGATGAATAAATGCATTCGAGGCAAGACTTTTAGGAAGCATAATTTCATATGTTCTTTTGTTGTTGTATAGTATGAGCTATGGTTGGAAAGGAATAAGAGAACTTTTTCTGATGAAAAGAGAGAAGTCTCTCAAATTATTGCTTGTGTAAAATCTATAGTTAGTATGAGAGGCTTGTAGTAGATGGTATTTCTAAGAGTTGTAATTCAGTTTTTCTCTTTAGTTTGGTTTATATATGTAGACTCTACATTAGTGGTCTCCCTATTATATAAGGGATTACTTTTTTTTTGATATAATAAGGGATTACTTGTTTGGTAGGCTTAGGATTGTATTATTTACCAAATTAGTACTAATCCTTACTGATTACTTCCAAAAAAAAAAATTGATAAACTCAAGGGTTGAATTAATTAGTTTGACCTTAAAGGTGTTTTAATTATTGATTCATGATTTTATTTAGATGGATAATCTTATTTAGATGTCATGTGCTGAATTATTATAAGGACGCATGACATGTAGGGCTATGTTTGTGAATGAATGAATGTATTAATGAATGATTGTTATTTAAATTCATGTGTTTCAAATTCTAGAATGGCGAAAGTTAGGATTTTTATCGAAATTGTGCCAAAATGAAATGGCAATTTTGTATGTAAGCAATCTTGAACTGCAAAATTTGTATAATTTAAATTTATTCATTCATTGTAAGTGTAATAATAGGATAGCCCTTGTATTTAAGTTTTTACATTTGGAAAGAATGGATATTCTTGCTCTAGCCCGTGGCTAAGATTTGGTAATCCGAACACAACCGAGATCCGAGGCGAACACTTGTAATAGCTTGGAAGTAGTAAGACGAATTAGACAAGTGGCCATACTAGTACTTGATTCATTTTAAATTTTTGGCAAATGCATGCTAGATATATTTGATTGCCAAATTGCATGATCCCACGCAAATAGATTAGATCTTTTGCTATTCACGATGCAAAAATTATCCTCGACTCGCTTAATTCGTTCAGTTAGTAAAGTGATAGATAATTAAAATTGACACAATTCGTCACTAACATAAATAATGAGAACTAGCCTTCCCATAACTGACACCTATAATTGTCTTCTTCATTAGAAGTATGTACGCCTCCGCGTGGTACTTATTTTTACCTCGAGATAGTATGGTAATATAAGTTATTACCGTAAATTTTGATTGATCTCAACGGACTCTATGCCATAAGAATTATGAGCTTTGGGGCTGTGGGGTAGATTTAGACCAAATCCATCAACTAAGAGTTCTGTGGTAGAATTAATCAAGAGTTGACTTACCCTGGATATGTAAATTTAGGATATATCGCTTCCGTGTGCCTAGATTTACATATAAAAGGATCTTGGAATTATTTATTGATTTAGAGGGATCATCATATAAGTATTATCAATGTCTTAATAAAGCGTTTATAGCACAGAGAGATCTCCCAATAGGACATGTTAGAGAGAGATGGAGTCAGTTTCTCTCTCTAGGAGGTTAGGCTAGCTTCATCTTCAAACAAGCTCTTCTAATCTCTCTAATGGCGGCTCATACTCGTTCCAAGGTTGGCCGCTCGTCTAAGCAACCATAAAATTCAGCTCCCCCTTCCTCTCCCTTTTAAAACGACACCACTTAACCCCCACTTTCGCTAACTGGGTCAAATGCATCTTCTGGACAAGTTACGTCGGATAAACCTGGGTCTGCCACCCTAGGTGATTTTCTTCCTTCTAACTTCTCTAAGCCAGCTGAGGTACCTACTGTAGTGGACTCAGGTGTGATTCCTACCACTTGTGATATTAGTGTCATTAAGGATGTAGCTCATAGCTTTGTTACTAAAGAAGAAACCTCCTGAAACCCTAATAATGTCACTTCTAAGCCTAAAATGGCATGGGCTTAGAAGAAAAAATCAGTACGACAGTCTTATTCTATGAAATTGAGTCAAGTTCAAAGTGATTTATCTGAAGTTGTTGTTGCAGATATGGATGATATCCAAGATGAGATCTTGTTGAGTGGGAATCCACCCTTATGGGTCAGGTTGTTGGTGCAAGACCAACTCTCTCTCACCTAAATATCTTCGATAGTGAGAATTGGACTATTAAACCTCTAATCAGATACTATAGAAAGGAATGGTTCTCTTTTCGTTTTGCTAATCAGGAGGATATCAATGCAGTCTTGAAAGGAGGGCAATGGCTATGAAAGAGACGATGCTCAGGCAGTGGATACCCACTTTCTGCCATGATTTGGAAAATATCTCATTCCATGTCAGGGTTTTATTTCATCTAGATCCTTACATATGGAATGTTGTATTATTAAGTAAGCTTGCTAGTCGAATTGGTAGGCCATTATTTGAAGAAAATGCCACTGCTTCTAGAGAGAGATTAGGGTTTGCTCGAGTTTTGATTGAAGTAGATTTATCTTATGCTCTGCCTGATCGTTTATGGATTGATAACCCTTTTGTGGAAAAATCATGCAACCTGTGGAGTATGAATGGCTCCCAAAATTTTGTAAACATTGTAGCAAGATGGGCCATGCAGCTGAAACTTGCAAGAAAGCTAAACAAAAGGAGACTATCAAACTACTATCCCTGTTGTACTAGAAAACTAAGGAAGTTGTTCCCCCTGCGCCTGAAATTCCTTTAGTTGCTCGTCATGCTTATACTGATGGGTTTATTCCAGCTAAGGATGATGAGAAACTAGTTAGGAAGGCTGATATACCAAAAGAGGTTGTTGAGTCTCCTCGCCAAGATGAGACAACTAATCGTTTTCAGGTTAAGACCATGTTCTAGGGTCTAAAGATTTAGTTGTTGAAACAATAGAGGTGATTACAAATGATGATCTGGCTCCTTCTCCTATTTCTGATGGTCAACATGGTAATGAGATGGAAGTCAGAACTCTTATTAAGAGGAACTTGATACCAGTTGTTTATGTGATTGAGGCAGGGGATCCAGCTGGTGGTGCTACCACACCCCAAGCCTGATGATAATATCAGCATGGAATGTTAGGGGTCTAAATGAACCTAACAAACATCAAGAGGTTTATAACCTCTTCATGTAGAATAAAGTGGAGATTGTTGGTTTGTTAGAAAATAGAGGCAAACAATGCAATTCAAGAAGAATTATTGAAGGGAAGTTCAGTGGCTATGATCATTTTTGTAATTATAATGTTCATTTTAATGGTAGAGTTTGTGTTCTTTGGAGATCAAGAAATCTGAACATTCAGATTCTTTACTCACATGCTCAGTTTGTGCATCTCAAGGTCTGTCAAATCATTCCTCAAGAATTGATGTATATCACTTTTATTTATGCTGCAAATTTGGGAGAAGATAGAACTGTTGTATGGGATTGTTTATCTTGTATTAGCTCTTCTATGTCTTCTCCTTGGTTGGTTGCTGGGGATTTCAACATCATTCTGTCTATTGAGGAGAGAGTCAGTTTTTCCCCTCCTAATCTAAAGAATATAGAAGAATTCAAGGAAGCGCTAGTAAAGTCTGGTTTGGTGGATTTTACTTATCAAGGATGCTTCTATACTTGGACTAACAAACAAGATGGAGACAAGAGGAGATAGTTTAAGCTGGATAGGGCTCTGGTGAATGCTGTTTGGCATAGTATTTTTCCTGCCTCTAATGCTTTCTTTCCTCCAGTAGGTGTCTCTGATCACTCAGCCTGTTTGGTTACTATTCCTTCTACTATGACTACCTCTCCTACAATGCTTAGGTATCTTAATATTTGGTCTGCTGAATCAAATTTTAATAACCTTGCTACTGATGCTTGGAGTGAGGTTTTCCATGGTGCTCCTATGTTTGTTTTTGTTAAGAAACTGCAGGTTGTCAAGAACAAATTTAAGAGCCTGCGTAAATCCAGCTTTTTAAGTCTCTCTAATAGAGTTGCTGATGCAAAGAAAGCTCTTGAAAATTGTCAGTTGCAAATGCAAGAATCTCCATGTGATATTGGCCTGCATTCTCAGGAAGCTACTCTTATGGCAAACTATGTTTTCCTTAAAGATGCAACATTTAGTGTTTTAAAGCAGCAAGCAAAACAGAAATTCATTCAGAACATGGATGGAAATTCCAGATATTTCCATGCAATTTTGTCTGAGAAAAGGAATCACCAGATTATTAGTAATATTATTGGGATAAATGGGAAATTATACTCTGGAAATCACTACAAGAAAAAGTCTCATAAACGACCATATAAATTGCGACCAAAAAATAATGGAAAAATTAATGCCAATAGTCCCAACTTTGGGCGGTATTCTTCCAACATTCCCAACTATGTGTAATCCCATAATAAACTGAAGTTTGCCTCATTTATTCCAATAATAGTCCTTTTGACCTCAAACCTAGATTCCTAACCATTTTTGGACCCGAACCTCCCTCTTTTTTCTTTCCTCTCCATCACCTTCCTCTTCACCACCCTCCTTTTCATCCTTAACACCGTAACAAAAACCCACCTTCTTTTCTCACTCATCCCATAAACCACCACCATTCCCCAACAACCCCATTTCCGACACCACCCACCAGCGGCCATTCCACCACCACCCAAAAAACATAACACCCATCACAACGCAATAACAATTCAAACCCAAAACGCAACCTCACTCGATCAAGTCTGCCCCCCAACAACTCAAGAGCTCAACATAGTGCACTCCCCTCCCCCTCCCCAAACGCGACCAACTTTCCCTCCTCCTCCTCACTCGACCTACTTTCTTTTATTATTAACTATTAGAAGTGGGGTAAGGTGGGGTGGGCAAAGTTTTTTTTGTGTTGGGGTTGATAGTTGGGGTGGGGGTGTCGAGGCGTTGGGGGCTAGTGGTGGGGCATCTGGTGTTGGTCGTCGGTAGATGCAATAGTGGGCAAGGGCTATGGTGGTAAGGATGAAAAGGGTGTTGAAGAGGAGAGAGGTTGGTAGTGAGGAGAAAGGTGATGGAAAGGAGAGAGAAAAGAGGGAGGTTCGGTTAAAAAATAGGTTTGGAGTTTAGGTTCGGGGTCAAAGGGACTATTTTGAGAATAAATGAGGCAAAGTTCGGCTTATTGTGGGATTACGCATAGTTGGGATTATTGTAGGAATACCGCCCAAAGTTGGGATTATTGTCATTAATTTTTCCAAAAATAATTGGTCGCTAAAAATAATATTGCGACCAAATTCGGTCGCAAAATACATAGATAGTCGCAAGTTTACTACCGGGTGCTATTAGTCGCAAATTGTTAATTAGTAGTCGCAATGTTGCAACCAACTTAATATTTTGCAAGTGTTAAATTCACCAAGAGATAAAACAATGGTAAAAACCAAATAAAGAAACTATCCACTTCTAATAAATACAACATAAAGTATGCACTTATGAATTTAACTTTATGTTATGTGTAACTCAATAATGTACATGCACATATGAACGTGGACTTTGATTAATTTTTATGTATTTGACAATGAACCAATCGATATTATGAACCAATAACATACATGTGTTCCCGGTGCTAGCGCTGGTGCTAGTGATACCACAAAATAATAACCATATGTTGTTGGTGCTTGTGCTGGTGCTACGTGCAGTTAAAATGAAAGCAACATAACAAGTACACAATATTTCGGATAGATCATGTATGTAGTAGTGATGCATATTAGTACTCTTTTATTGTAAGTGACATTGCAGTGGTGATAGTGGTGGTGCAACAATAAAAAAAATCCAACGCAAATAAAGCAATAACAAATAAACACACAGATCTACCGAGGTTTGACCCTAAAGTAAAGGTGTACGTCCTCCCTTTGCCTTCCTTATCCAAATCGACTATGAATGAGATAGATACAACCCTAAGTTCAACTCTAACTCTAGAGTCAAAAAAACCACTTAACTAACTCTACTTAAGCAACCCCTTGACTAACTCTAGTCAAGCAATCCTAACACCAATAATCTACTCCAGTTACAACTCCTCTATATTCAACTATGAGTCTTTATAGTACTTGATTCAACCCCGAATCTTGTACCCCCCAACAACCTACTCCAGTTGTTGCCTCATACTTAACTATGAGTCGCAACACCCAATACAAGCTCAAGACAAAGTATAAAACACTAAACCGCAAAGCTCACCTCATTAGAGCTTCCTAATAAGCATAGGGAGGTAAATCAAACCAAACATAGATCATCACAAGTTCATCAATCAAGACAATATAAATAAGCCTCTCATGAAGTATTTAGACTCATGAAATATATGCAGTTAAAAAATGAAAGACATGTGATGAAATGACATACACAAAAACACAACTTTTTTTACCCTTAGAAAATATAACATAAAGCTCAAAGGGTTTTGCTCTCCATAAGATGTTACAGTTGAAAGTATTTCAGAATATATGTGTGTGTGTGTGTGTGTTATGATTTCGTGGTAGTGTTATAAAGGAAGACACAATCATAATACTAAAGATATTAGGAGATATAAAAAAGGGGCATAGCCAAAGTAAAACTACTAAAACATAAAATTTTCTAAAATAATAATATATCTTATAGGAAAATAGTTTTAAACAAACTAAATCCTCTTTAAAAGAAAGGTGATAACATCTCAAAAATATCTTTTTAGTTTAGTAAAGACGTTTTATGTAAATCGAATTTATTTGGCGAAATCGTGATATTAATTAGTACGTTCAGCACTGTTGAAGCACCAGCGCATGCAATAGCGATGCACTAGTGCATGCACCAATGGTCCTCCTGCAGGAAAACGTATTGCTTTATATAAGAAACTACTTTTCTTTGATTCAACTTCACTTCTTTCTTTGAGGCTTATGCATATTAACTCAATCAATAAACTCATTAAATCTACTTACAAGAAGTTTATATATAAGATTTGACTAGAAAAATCCTAGTCTTCTTGTAAGCGCCATCACTTTATCCAACTTGAGGTTTCTTCAATCAAACTCATCAAGACCTTGCTAATACATTATATGAACTTGTAGGACCCGAAATGGAACCCTACTTGTGACTGAACCGGATACATGTACCAAAACATGGAAGCCGCCACTTAACTCTTTAGGGAATTAAGAAACCCATTGCTCAATATACCTCCAATGACCTAAGCCATTTAGAGAAAGCCACATGGCCCAAACAAGTATCAGCACAACAGTTTGCTCGATGTTCGGGAGGTGGATTTAGATCGCATGGATCGTCAATCTACTCTACTATTCAATTCATTCCTTTGCACCCTTGGCAAATGACTTCAACTCTTGACCCTTAGGCTAGATTCATGGTTCGGGACTGCAAAGTTACAACTAGGGAAGCCATAAGACACCCTCGTTGCCCTTTCGGTCTTTACTAAGCACAAGTGTTAATTTAGGCCTTTTCGTTGTGTGTTACATTTAACAAGATTCGTACAAGTGTTGTATTAGGTGATTCACTTCATGAGCATTTCAAACTTAGCCAACCACTAACATGCTATTTCCATTTCATAAGCAACGATATATAACTTGCCACTCAAGTAACATGCGTAAACACACTAACATGAACTCTAACGAGGTCCTAAACATTCATCTACACTAGTACATACAAAGGGACCTAAC
>CAAKMY010101706.1:0-23729 GCA_901111285.1 Corrigiola litoralis | reverse complement strand
AAAGTAGACCAAGTCATGCTGGCCAATAAACGCATATAATCTATAACTCAATTTGGCCTTTTAGGGAGCATAAAAGAATTTAGCTGAGTCGGTCTATTTTTACAATAAAAGTAGACGGTCTTTTCTAGTAATTTGTGATAATCAAATCACAAGAGGATTTAGGTTGGCCCAGCGGTTAGGAGTTCAACCTGCCTAGGGGTTGTTCCAAGTTCGGACCCTCATACCCACTTGGTAAGTCAAGTACTCCCTCTAGTTCTATATTCTTCCTACTTTGCTTTTGTGCACTATTCATCAGTAAAGATTGATCATACATTTTATTTTCAATATATAAGTTAAAATATAGTCATGTGGAATCTTATTTAATTTATCTTAATGAGTAGATTAAGAATATCAACTTTTTATAATTTTTAGTAACATATAACTAAAGATATTTAACATACAAAATGTGCATTGACAAACGTGAAATGTTTTTCTACGAAGAATAAACATAACTAGAGGGAGTATTAATTATATTCCACACATGGGTTCATAACTAATAAATCACGTGCACAAACTATATCATAATCATAATTAAGTGAACCCAATTAGTAATAATGGAAGAAAGGTATACCGGTGGAGGAGGAGGAGAGGGAGGAGTCGGCGAAAGCGGGGGGCCCGGTAGCGGTGAGGAGGAAGCCGGCGGAGAGGAAGGAGGCGTGGACGACAAAGGCGACCTTGTCGTGTTTGTTGCGGAAGGATGGTCTTGATGCTCTTATTACTGCTATCACTGCTTTCTCACTCCCCATTATTATTATTTTCTTTGTTAGTTTGGTGTGAGTTTTGTTGGGGGACAAAAGAGGGGGTTTGTTAGTCAAAGGTTGTAGTATGAACTATGTCTATCAAGTACGAAGTACGGAGTTAGATGAATGATCTAGCAGCGTGTGGGAAAGTGGCTTAAAGAGTTAAACTGAGTCTATGCGTCAATTTAGTTACGAAAATGGTAATTTCTAGTCCGGTAGATAGTTTATATAACAATTTCATGAAAAATAGCCAAATAGGGATATAGATGTAGAGTACTATTTGGTAAAAAAAAATTAGATGCTCTTAGGAGCGTTTATTTCCATTCTTGGTATTTTTCTCATACGATTTCTAAAATGGTGTGGAAAAATTGGCAAAAGATATAAGAAATATAAGTTAATTTGTGTTATAGATGTTATAGATTCTGGTTTGGTTTGATGGAGATGTTAATTGTATTGTAATTATTATACTATGGGCTTGTTTGGTAGAGTAGTCTTAATGGAATCACGGTTACATCTTACTAAGTCCAAAAATTGAGGGGATTGAGAAGAATTATGGAATGTCATAGAAGGAGATGGAAATACCATTACAAGGTCATATAGCTCCCACTACACGCACTAACTAATGTAATGTTCATTATTCAAGTTGAATCCATGTTATTACCAATACATGACTATAAGTAATTAATCAATCACATTTCCTTTCATATAGTCCCCTCTCTCCCCTATTCCCCCTCACTTTTTGGGGTTAAATGAGATATAATGATGATTACATTACACTCTCTCCACTAAACGTAGCCTATGTGCCTATGGGATATTTGTTTAATCACATGGGCGTAACATATATAGTCTATTAGTCATACAGTCATATTCGATCGACTTCATTTCAATCATTTTATTGTAATGTGGGAACCTAATCCCTATTTTTGATAGATATTGGATGAATCCCCGGGTATAAGCAATAGCTTGCAAACACCGAACATCAATTAGCTTTATAGTACACAAAGTAGCCGCACACCGAACACACAAACCATTTAGCTGCACCATCGCCAAAGTGAGAGGCTCTTACCACCGAGAGTTTAAATATGAGATCAAAAGAAATCTCATCTCTCACATTAACCAGTTGAGTCAATCTGTTTTCGGTTTCGTTCCAATCTTTAATAGTGTGTATTTCTATAGAATAATAGGTGGATGGCGGATAGGGAGGTTGATGAGGATGCATGTCATTGTCTCACATAATTATATTTCAGTTAAACCTTTTATATGGAGGATAGCTAGCCCATGGATATATGTATTATGGGTTTCGAAAGTCCATGTAGGTGGTCTTGATCGAAATTGAGTAGAGATCTAATAACATTATCTCATTTTAGCAAGCCACACGGTTGTCTAAGCAAAGGGCCGAGACTATCAACTTTTTTTTTTCCGTCCATAGATATTTGTCGTCATGGGCTTAAGCCTAAAGTTACTTTTTTCATGTACACAACCTGTTTTTACAGGCCGAGAGGGCTAGACCGGGCGTCTGGACAAGGATTTCATTAATTATAAGACAACAATATGGTGGGTCGGTAGTGGTCACGTTATTTTAGGTCAAGTCATAATAAGTTTAACTCATGACAAAATATGGGGTCTGTTCGAATTGAGTCGTCATATTTAAGTGCGGTAAATTTCAAATTAGAGTCGATCCATACTATTACAATTAATCGATAACACTTTGTATCAGAATTTATGAAAGAGTGCTAATTTATCATGTAAACAAAAACTCAAATAATTTTAAGCAGAGTTATTCATTGTTCACTTGGGTTTGGTTCCAGTTGGTTTTGGTTTTTCATTTTTCAAATTGCATAAGCTTTCAGTATAGTATTTGAGTCAAGTCAAATTGACTTTAGGTTACATGCTGGATTTTGAGCGGTTTGGATCGGCCAATTTGTCAACTTATGTGACAAGTACCACAAGTGACTTTAGTTTGATAAAGATGCTAATTATATTATAGAGTACAGTGTTTGGTACATCATTTCGATGTTTGTTAATGTGCATAAAATTATTAGATTGATAGATAGAACATGAGTATGGCACTTGAACACTTCCAATGTGAACAGGTTACAGCCTAATATGAAAGTTTTGTTCTTGAATTAGGTTTGAATGTCAGATTACATGTATGAATTCATCATTTTTTAACAATCATTATAATGTCCTCTTTGCCTTCATAGAAACACTTATGTGTGAGACTTAAAGGCCTGTCCTCAACAAAATAAAAAACAAATTGTGGACTAGCAATAGCATACATGGTATGTCTACTTAATGCTCCCATATGAAAACTCAATGATCTTTTTTCTTGTCAGTCATGGAAACTGAGTTAAGTATCAAGCAGTACAACATTCAAGAATCAAGAACAAAGAGGATGACTAATGTCCGAAAATTGGCCTCTTTGATGCAGAATATGGTTGCGATCATTCTTCAACAAGTGAACAATTCAACAAGAGTGGGAAAACCATAAGAACAGAAGACTGTGATCTACATTGTTTGTACATTTTTAACTAAAGAAATCTCATCTACATTGATCAAATTAGTAACAGTGCTAAAAAATTTGAATGGAACTTGATACTTGCAAATTACACAAATTCCAGTAACCTCAAAAGTTCATTAATGTACTGGAGTGTGATTTATAAATTGAAGTTCTCTCATGTATAGTACGGTCTACTGATATCTTTACAGAAAATTTAATATATGCTAGCTATAACCATGGTACTATCACTCAATCTAAACAGAATGTACACAGAACTTCTTGCTACTATACTTCTATCTAATCTAATAAGAACAGAACTGATGATATATGAATCAATATGGTCAGACAATTTAGCTTGAGTGTTCAATCAATCCTTCGCTACCTCCATATTTGATTAAATAAGTTCCTAGTAACGTCCATTGGAACAGGATCCTCAACAGCTTGCTTTAGAACATGATCTTCACCTCCATTCTCAGCAACATCCTTCCTACCAACAACACACTGAGAATTCCCATCACGAACCTTTCGTTTACTACCCCCAACACCTTTACCGCGATCCTTGCCAAGAGGCACGACAACTGCACGGTTTGTCTCAAGAGCTAGCTGTGCCTCAGATATTGCCGCCACCCCGCTTGCACTCGCTTCCCCTACATCCACCTCTTCCTTCTCCTTCTCCTTCTCCTTCTTCTTATTATTCTTCTTCTTATTGTTCACTTCAGGCTTAATGCATTTTCCACCAACGAGCACTTGTACGCATTTAGCAGCCTCCATAACCACTTCACTACTCTCGGGAGGCAAAGCTTCGACTTCATATTCCAAGTCACTATCGACATCATCCAAAGATTGAGTTTCTTGTTCAAGAATTCGTTGATCAATCAAGGGTTCGCGGTACGCCAAGTGATGCCAAAGCATTTGGAACTCCCTAGGGTTGCTTATGTTTTGCATCGAGTTCTTTTTTCCAGTGAGCTTTTCTTGAATCCTTATAGCCAATGCAATATTCTCGGTCACCACCTTCCAGTTGATATTCACTTCTGGGTATTGTGCCACTTCTTTAAGCAATGCCAATATTGTATCTAACGAGTATCTGAATTTTGCATCCATATATATATAACACATAAACAACATATATATAGAGATATAGAGTTATATACAGTAAAAGAAAAAGAAGAAGCAACCAGGGCAAATTATTAGGTACACCTGATATTACATACTCTCAAGTTCAACTCTTGGTATATATATTATGTACCTTGTATATTTTTTTGTATACCTTCAATAAATTAGAAATATACAATATTTTCACTTTAGTACATAAAAAATTATCAAAGGTACACAAAAATACACAAAAGTACATAAAAATATATATTTAATAGTACGTACTCTCAGGTGTACGCAATAGGTTCTGAAGCAACCAACCTTTGCGTCATAGTGTTGACATCGTCTTCGGTGATCGAACCTTTCTTCTGCTTCTTTGTCTCCGGTTCGTTCATGGTTGTTTGCCACATTTTTTTTTATAGTGGAAGTCCTCTACAAGATGGAAATAATTGTAGAATTGTAACAAGAAACTCAAAATAATGCTAAAACCCTAGGGCTAGGGTTTAAGAGTATAAGGACTAGAAAGCCAAAATCTTAAACCGTACTAGCAATTGTGATGAACTGATGCTTTCTTGTGGTAGACTAATATGAGATCTATTGATAAAATACAAGAGAGTGGTTTTATGATCATAATTAAGTCGATGGAAGTGGTGATACGGTACGGAACAAACTTCGAAGATGTCAATTTCGAAGCCGTGTGTGTATGAGTCGGGAGATGGAAAGAAAGATAAGGTGTCAAGAGATTATGGCATATATTGTTCTCTTTAATTGAAATCTTTATTAGAGTGAACTCAGTCAATTGCAAGGAACTGCTAGATTGATGATTTAAGAAATTCAAATCAGTCGAAATTAAGTGTTATAATGATGAAAGAAACGTGATCTGAAATTGGTGAAAAGATTACATTAGAAATTTTAAGGAACCGAAACTAAGAATTTGAAAGAAACTGAAATTAACTGAATCATGGTAAGGCAAGGCCCATAGTTTTTCTTTCTTTTCCTTCATTTTACAAAGATATTCGATCTTTCAAAAATATGGTAAACATAAGATCTCTATCACACCATTTAATTTAATTTCAAGTTAGTAGTATATGGCATTAAAGTTGTTATTTGTTGAACGGAAGTTATCAATTTTCTACCGTGAGGACTTTAACACAACGTATCAAGTCTTTTTTTTTTTGTTGGGTTTTCACTATCCGGTTTAGTCCGGAAGGACCACTACGGCAACAAAGCTCTCCCTCTGAGTTTTAACACTGCTGCATTCCCAGAGTCACATCACCTGAGACCTCTAATTAAGTTAGAACAATCCCTTGCCAATTGATATAAGTGCTATGGGTATGTATGAAGTCTTTTGTTTAGATAAAAGTATAATGTTACTTTATATTATTTGTACATGGTAGATATGCTTCTAAGTTGTACATGAATAGGTCACATCACCTTATAAATTGTACCTGAATAGGTCACATCACCTGTTGTTATCGGGTCGGGTGTGTTGGCCTTTGGGCACAAAGTCGGGCTCAAGATTGGCCCAGTCAAGCTTTGGGTTAGGCTCGGGGCAAATAGGGCGTTTCCAACACTATATTGGCAAATCTTATACTAAGTACAACTCTCAGCTAAGGTGTTCATTTAAAATGATTTTTTTTCAATTAAATTTTTTTTTTTCGAGATTTACGGAACTGTGATGATATAAACATTAAATTTCATTTTTCAAAATAAAATCAATTTCAAAAATGATGCTAATGTAGATGTTTGTACCTAGAAGAATTAAAATACAAAAAACTCCATGCATATGGGCCGGGCTTTTGAGTTCAACCTTAGGCTCAAACTCAGTCCGAAATCGGGCGGGGCAAGAACGGGCCGAGCAAATTTGATCAATTCCGATTCTTACCCAGGCGTGAGAAAAGGGCCCGGCGAAGACTCGCCAAGTCCGGCCTATGCCAGCTCTACCGCCAAACATGACCCCTCACTCACATTCAATTGTTTTCATTTTGTGAGGATCAAGATTGGCTTAATGGTTGAGAGTTCAATATGCGTGAAAGTTGTCTCCGGTTCAAATCCTCGTGACCTCATCCCTTTAATGTTGCTCATTCCATTTAAATTTGATCATTCATCTTTCCATCTTATTAACTCTCATACGTAGTACTACTTTGTCCACTCATGCCCCCTTCTATTGAGTGAAGGAGAGGTGAAGGTGGGGCGAGTATCGTTTACGGGGGCTGAGACGTCGTGATATAGGCGTGGCTAAAATGGTGGGGTGGTGGCATTGGCATTGGAAGATGGAAGCCAGGTACATTTACCGGATGCCAAAATGTTGAGAATTTTCGTCAGTGGTACTATGATTGTATTTTATACACATGGGGTTCTTATTATCATTCCTTTACTACGCACATTCTTAGATAAGACCGTTTATTTTGATGATAAAAATAGACGAAGCCCAAGTCTAAAACCGAGATATATCGCTTTGTTGGGTCAGTATGGCTCCGTGTATTAGGGCAAATTAAATTATTAGGTGTTTCCACCCTAGATTTCTTTAAGCTTTTAGTGTTTTTATTGTACTTTTTCTAAAGGATCATTCTAAACAGGTACTATTTAATTGACATAAGGTACAAGAAAACTAAGTGAGAACACATGCTCGCGGGAACATGGTATAGATTCTGGTCTACAAGTATGATAGAGAAAGGACGGACTCTTCCAAGACTTTCTGCCCTTTACTATTGCTGACAATTCAGAATAGTTGATTAAATGGAGTCTTACAAGTTGCCAAACTATGCTCTCTGTGATTATAGTTTCTGGGTTTCAGTTGAGGGTCAACACTTGAACATTGACCAAAGAAAAAATAATTATTTTCACACTAGATAATCGCAAATTCTATTAAAGGGTTATATGATAAAATTAGACGATCTCTCTCCAAGCTCAAGTCAAATCAAAGATTTATATTCCTTTATTTGGGTTGCATGCCTCTATCTACTATTATGATAAAAAAAGATTTCAAGACTTTCAGCTATATAAATTGGTACCTAAAGGTGGTTGATAGTATTGATTAGGTCACTCGCTCATGCGTCATGCCCAGAACAATGATTGATGTTAACTCTTATTTGACTTGTCTATATATAGACTTAATACTATGCTAAGGTGGTACATTATATACTGTTAATGTTGACATACTGGTACCTTTAGGCAGCCAAATTGAGTTTAATAAGTTCCAAATATCTGAATTCAAGTATTTTGTGCTCCAACTCTACATTGGCTTGAATATTTTCTGCTTTGTGTTAGAGCTTAGGCTGTTGAGGAACATTTAGTGGATTTACATGCTTGAATTGGGTGGTCTATAGAATTAGATTTTTTGTATAAAATCGCTGTGTAAGTTGTTCCACCTGTTATAGTGCATGATGAGAGGAGCTTCTTATGGCCAGCTTCCTCTTATCTGGTCACTTGTGTCTCTGATAGTTATTACCTCTACTGCTCTAGACACAATCAGTGTAACTCACCCCATCCATGATGGCCAGAACTTGGTTTCTACAGGCGGGAATTTCGAGCTAGGATTCTTCAGTCCTGGTAGTAGCACAAAAAGATATGTGGGAATCTGGTTTCGGAAGATCTCTGGGCAGACTGTTGTTTGGGTTGCTAATCGAGAAAGTCCGCTTCTTGATTCTTCCGGCGTTCTTCAGGTCAGCAACAAGTCTATTCTGTCGCTTCTGAATGGAGGAGGAGTTTTGTGGTCTACCAATACGTCAAGATCAGTGCGGAATCCAGTTGCACAACTTTTGGACTCAGGAAATTTTGTTGTCAGAGATCAGAATGACGGCAATTCTGACAATTTTTTGTGGCAAAGTTTTGACTATCCCTGTGATTCGGAGCTGCCTGGAATGAAATTGGGGAAGGACTTTGTTACTGGTTTTGAAAGGTTTCTGACTTCATGGAAAAGCAGCGATGACCCTTCTCCTGGTAGCTATACATATCGGATTGACACCCATGGTTACCCGCAGCCATTTCTTTGGAAAAATTCTGTTGTGCAGTTTCGAGATGGTCCATGGAACGGTATCTGGTTTTCTGGGACAGCTAGAGGGCCGTTTGTGAATTCTGAAGCAGACCAGTATGTTTTCAATGACAAGGAGACGTACTATACGTATGTTCTTGCCAACATCTCTATGATAACTTACAGAATTCTACGTCCATATGGAAATATTCAACGTCTTCAATGGAGTAATGATACACAAGGTTGGTCTACCCTATATGGAAAACCGAATGATAATTGTGACACTTACGGGATCTGTGGTGTATTTTCTAGCTGTAACCTTGGAAATTCCTCTCCATGTCAGTGCATGAAAGGGTTTGTTCCAAAATCACTTAACGACTGGAAATCAGGGCTTTGGTCAGGTGGGTGTGTTCGCAGTTCCATATTGAATTGTAGCATGCACAATGGGTTCATAAAGTATTCGGATGTTAAATTGCCTGACACTAGATATTCCTGGTATAACTCATCCATGAACCTTGACGAATGCAAGAGGATGTGCTTGCAGAATTGTTCTTGTGTTGCATACACAAATTTAGATGTAAAAAGTGGAGTTGGCTGCTTGCTGTGGGTTAATTCTTTAATTGATGTGAAAGTTATCACTGGATCCGGACAAGATCTTTATGTAAGGGTGGCCTCATCCGGTAAGAACCTCTTTATACATATTTCTTTCCTTTTCCAGGTCAGGAAAAACACAAGCTTCTACTCATTCCACCTTTCTAGTTTTGTAATGGGAGCTGGAATAAAGTTATATTTAGTCTGTCGCTTCCTAAAAATTTATAATTAAGACACCTAAACCATCTTGAACAGTGGAAAACTTCATAAGCGTGCTGTCCTCCTCTGTTATACCAGTATGCCAAAACTAGTAAGGGTTGAGTGTACATGTCTTTTGCTGCATCTGAAGGAGCTTTCAGGTTCTCATAAGGAAGTCTATATATTTACGCTACTGTTGAGCTCTTGGATGCATTACTAACTGTTCTTACCTACTTGTGCTTCATATCATGGATTTAGGTATTGTTTGGATGTGAGCTGATAGTCGAAGAACTTCGTTTATTACTATATTTGTAGGTCATCGGAAGAAAAGAATCTTGGTTGCTATAAGCTCAGTCTTGCTAGCTGCAATGCTCCTCTGCGGAGGAACAGCTTTTATGATATGGAGATAGAGGTTGAACATAGAAGGTATGAGTAGCAAACTACTCTCAATTTCATATGTCAGTCGGGATGGTTCTCCTTTAAAATTCAATCAATACGCCGATTTAGGAATATGAGTCACTTCATCTGGCACCCTTCTTTCTATTTTAATGTGGCCTCTTTCTTTTTGAAAGTGCTAAATATTTTCTAACATTGATGTGCTATCTTTTTGCTTATAGGGAATAATGCTGCGGTTGAATTAGTTAGCATTAATAACAACGAAGAGGAAGAGTCGGAGCTGCCAACATACGCTTTCAATGTCATAGCTGAAGCTACTAGTAATTTCTCACAAGCTAACAAACTGGGGGAGGGTGGTTTTGGATCTGTGTATAAGGTATTAGTTTTGAAAACTTCATTGTGGCTATATTTAGCAAATAGACTATTAAACAAACTATCATTCTTAACCACTTGATCATGCACATAGGTTCCTCTTACAAGCTTTGAATAAGGAGTGATAGATAGGAGAATTTATGTGAATATTAGGTCTTGACTTTGTTTATTAACTTTTTTATTATAAGTTTTTATTGTTTGAAGTTGGTTGCGAAGGACTCAAAATTCAAATAGGGGGCGTGATACCAGAGTAATTATCTACAATGAACAAAATTTGTATACCAAACCGAAGTAGTTATTAACCTGGCTTAAAGTCATAAGGTTATGCTTTGTTGGTGTTGTCTACTATGAAGGAAATTTGTATCATGTGTCATGACCAATGACTAATACTTATATTGTTTAGTTTAGTGTGTCTTGGGGAAGCATTGCTCAAACGACAGTGCTAACTGTACGTTAACAGTCTGAAAGCAGGAGTATACTACTTTATGAATGTTTGTAGAACCTAAGGGAAGATTTACTGAGATCAGAATGTGCAAAATATAATCCTCTTCTTATAGGAAATATGTTTGAAGATGATCTATTACAGAATGTTTTAAAAATTATGGTTTTCTAAGAGAAGATTAGATCAGTTCCGCATATCAACAACGATTTCTTTGAACAATTGAGTAGAGTTGATGTCATGGTTACGTAGATACTATCTGCCAACTTAAAGACTTTAATGTCTGTCCAAAGGGAGGTTGTAATTTTCTTTCTAATAATTCTTAGGGCCTGCTAAACAATGGACAAGAAATAGCTGTGAAAAGGCTGTCCAAGGATTCAAGTCAAGGACTGGATGAATTCAAGAATGAGGTTATATTTATTGCTAGGCTTCAGCATCGGAACCTTGTAAAGCTTATGGGGTGTTGTAATGAAGCAGAAGAAAGATTGCTCATCTACGAGTACATGCCCAATAAAAGCTTGGACTACTTTATATTTGGTATGGCTTCCATCAGGTTATGTATACATTTTAGTCCATGCTGAATTCTGGGAGTCAGTTGCGTTAATTTTGCTAGCAGATAACAGATGCGTACAATTTCTCACTCATAGTGATTCTAGTAATAATTTGGAACATCATGATTTAGACATGTAGTTTTCGGGTGTAAAGTTGGAAACAGATTCAAAATGATGTCCGTTTGCTAATTAATGAAATCTTATGAAAGATTCAATCCAGATAATACTGTTTGTATGTTGGACATGCCTTTAACAGCAGAATTTTCCAATTATAAAATTTGGACAGATCAAACAAGCAGTAGATTACTGGATTGGCCCAAGCGCTTAGAGATCATCAAAGGGATTGCTCGAGGAATTCTCTATCTTCATCAGGATTCTAGATTGAGAATTGTTCATCGAGATCTCAAGGCAAGCAATATTCTATTAGATTTTGAAATGAGCCCCAAAATTTCAGATTTTGGCTTGGCTAGAACTTTTAATGGGAACGAAGATGAGGCAAAGACAAAGCGAGTTGTTGGAACATAGTAATATTCTTCTCCTTTCATCTTCTTTTTACTTTTATTTTAACAATAAAAAAAAATGGAACATGCTCTTACTCCTGTCCATGGGTTGATTTTGGATGATGTGCTGCAGTGGCTACATGCCTCCTGAATATGCTATTGATGGCCTATTCTCAGTTAAGTCCGACGTCTTCAGCTTTGGAGTGTTAGTACTTGAAATTGTCAGCAGCAAGAAAAATAGAGGTTTCCTCCACTCAGACCACCACCACAACCTTCTTGGACATGTAAGACACTTCTTTCTTCGGACATATAGTCGCTCTTATCACGTGACCAGGTCAGAGTTAAAAAGGCCTGCTTGTTTGTACACATTTGATATTTTAAAGTTGTACATATGAGATCACAATAATCCATTTTCCTATGAAGATTGTGCATCCATCACATGATCTGCTATTCAGATGCCACCTATCTGGTCCACTTTGCGTACGGCATAAGATCAACAGGGTATTCATTTTGACTTATTTACAAAATAAAGCAGAAAGTAGCAAACCATGGCTTTAAGTCTGAGCAGCCAAATAAATAGACGTAGTCCTTAGAACCAGATCTGTTGGTAAAGGGGCCTGATATGTAGCTGATTTGTGTTTAAATTGTTCAGGCATGGATGCTTTTCAGAGAAGGTGCAGCTTTGGATGTAGCAGATCCATTGCTTACGAACCCAGACTATACAAACCAAATGCAGAGATTGATTCACATAGGCTTGTTGTGTGTTCAGCAAAATCCAGAAGATAGGCCGAATATGTCTACAGTCACTGTGATGTTGAGCAGCAATTGTGATTTACCTGAACCTAAAGAGCCTGGCTTTTATTCTGGTAGAAACATGCAGCGAGAATTAGTTCCAAGACAAAGTGAAGCAACATCAAGTTCCAATGGTGAAATGACTACGACATTACTATATGGCAGGTAGCGCATATTTTATATCACTTAACGGGAAACTGAACACGCAGTTTCATATCTTATTGAAACATGGAGCAACAGAAACAATTGGGATAACAGTAACTGACGTAAGTGAAAGTTGGTTCAATATTCTTTTCAATAATCTTAATATATATATGATTCACAATGTTGTCTCTCATTCTATTATGTTGGAGCCACATCTAATATGGTTTTCCTGTTCTGGATTCGAATCAGCTTCCAGACGAAATAAAGATCTATCAGAAACAGTGACTGTAGGCACACTTCGCTAATGACGGAGAACCATTGGAAGAGCAAAGGAGCTTTGTGCTGGCACAAGTACCACAAGAATTCTTCCTAATGGGTTTTCATCTAGAGAGGCAGTAACTATCCATGTATTTTGACCTAGATGCTTCTTTATTCTTTTGTCAGTGGTAATTTAATTCATTCTTGTGTAAGTAAACATATCATGAGCTTATATGATATAGTTGCATTTCTTTTTTCCTTCTACAATTTTTCCTTGATCTCCCAGAATCTTGTGCTTTTCTAGTAGCCATGAACACAGCAAGAAAAAGAACTTGCTACAGATACAGGGACAAGTATCTGGTGTCTGACCCACTTCATCTACAATTATATGACCAGGGACTGTATCCGGGATTTAGACACAGATACAGGGACAAGTCATTTATGACCTAATATATCCTATAATCTTGAGTGACATTAAAAAGAAATACACAACATGAAGCACAATCTGCTAACCTATAAGAATAGTACGTAACTTATATGCTTGCCTTAAGCCTATTTCTACAAGCATTAATGGTTTCGGTTGAAAAAAGAGAGAGACCGCATGGTCCGCATCAAGATTGAGAAGTCAACAGAGCTTGTAGGAGTTTCTCAATACTCGTCTTTCTATCTGTTTGGTGCCATATTCGGGTGTACAATTGAGTGTCCCCAAAGGAGTTTGTGTCAGTGTCAGTATCATGTCATGTCAACACGAGTACTTGAGCTAAAATGAAGAGTCCGGGTAACATAGGTTGTGTTGATGACAGACAACCATTTGAAAAGCGAACGTCCCTTAAACAGGTACGGAGTACAAATTAAAAACCACAAGAGTTCTTCCAAATGGGTTTTCATCTCGAGAAGCAATAACTTTCCCTGAGAGGACCAAAACATTGAGATCCATGGACTTGTGTGAGGCTTGTTCTCGCTATGCCATCTGCTCTAGGAGTGGGCAATCGTGAATGCCCCACGGGAGAGACAATATTCAGAAAGGAAATGCTTCGTCGATAGTGCAGAGTCATTATTCCAGACACTTTGTACTTCGACTTCGATGCTTCTTTATTCTTTAGTCAGTGTGATGAGCTCGCAATTTAGCCGCATTTTGGCCATGAATTTTCGACAATATAAGAATAGAGATTAGTGATTTCTTTTCTAAGTTCCATCGTTTTAGTTTATCCTTTATTCATACGGCTCTTAATAGTAAAGAGCGCAATATTTCTACTCTCGCCAAAAGATATGTAACCTTTTCTTTACCTGCCGACTAAAAAGGTTGCGGGTTGTGAATAGTTAACAACGGTAAAGATATTGATGGGACTCGACAAATTATTGAGGAAGAATTGATAACCATTGTATATGTTTGTTGAACGAATCATAATAGAACTCCATAAACAAATACTTTATAAACAAGTCTCTCGTGTGAGAACCTAAAACACCTATTAAGTAACAAAGGAGGCTGAAAACTCGTAAAATATGAGAGTTTAAACTTTTTTTACTAAACATATATTAATAATTATACTTGAAAAGTAAAATAAAAAATGGACTTAGTTTCAATAAAACAATTGATGGCAACCCTAGACCTAAGCCCAGGAGGAAGGGGAGGAGGTGCGAAAAGCCGAGAGGGGCAATTAGATGAGCTAGCTACTTCTCAAAATTGATGTTCTATACCCTATAAATCCATTACAGCTAAAATTAAACTTTCTACTTTTAAAGTGTTAGAATCTACTTTTACTAAAAACAAAATAGCGCAGATTGAAATCCACAAAAGTCTCGTTTGTGATTTTGTAAGTCAAATTCAGAGTGATGGAGTGCCATTTTTCTAACTACAAACTTGTCTTGTCTTAATTCATAAAAAATTAGTAAAGTTCAAAAGTCTTCCTGAAATTTCTTATATGTTTCTTAGTAAAATGCCAAAATGTAAAGAAGTTTTTCAAAGTTCTTAACGGTTCCCAAAAGTTTATTGAAGTTTCTAAAAATTCCAAAAATCCTCAAAAGTTCCACGAATATACCATATAGAAAACATGACCCTTGTTAAAAGACAAAGGTTATTATATAGCTTACGTATATGTAGGGCAATTTTGTCTATCTTTTGGAAAACAAAATGCCAATATCATATCTACGCTTACTCCAATTTCACCTCATTCCGACCAGCTTCCCCATGTGCCCTTCTCGATATATCTCTCTCCTCCTCACCAATTCCCACAACCACTCAACCATTTCAACCACCTCATAACCATAACAACAGAAACATAACTTTCGATCTCTCAAACCATTGACAACCACCACAGGCAACCCATAACCATCATGTAGCCGTTCTTGTGACCATACCGTGTTGACCCACAAAACTCAACCATCATGGCAAAGGACCATGAAACCACCAAGGCTGACAACATGGCCGATGGGAGTATGCACAAAGTCTTTTGCCACACGTCAACTCCCCGCCACCCCTACCCCACCTAAATTGACCATGTTCCCTTGACCAAAAGAGCCTTTAAGTATCCCACATACGTCAAAAACTAACCTCATTTCCATCCACCTACCCATCCACTTTTTCCATGGCTCCCGCCCCTCACAGTCCCAACCCCCCCAACCCCCATATCCTCAATGTAGCTCAACCTACCCCCTGAAGTCCTCGACACCTTCATTTCCTCACGACTATCCTCACCATTGCCAACTAAAGTTGGCCACTAAGCCGATCCAGCTTGGTCCGACTTTTTATAATGGGTCCAATTTTTTGCATTTTTATGGGCCGACCCACATTAGACCCATCATAAATAATTAGAAAAGACACTCTACTTTTGTAAGCTAAATTTTGATATGATACCTATAAGCCCAAATTGAATTATTGATTTATATATCTTTATCGGGTCAGCATGGCTTGGTCTACTTTTAAGATAAAAGTAGATGGTCTCTTCCAAGACTTTCTGTAGACCCATCTTGATTAGTACCCCGTCAATCACGATTTTTAAATTTTGCAAAACTCGATTCGAACAACATTTGAATCGAGCCACACAACCCCTAGCCTAGGCTTTGAATGGGCCCAAAGAAAATTTTGAAATCTTATTACAAAAAAGGCATGGAAAACCGTAGAAAACCATAAATAAAAAGAAATTGGAATATTTTTTTTTATCCAGGTCAACATCTGTCCCAGGTTTTTTCGGTGGGACCACCCAGGATCTATCAGCCCAAGATCCGAATTGCATTGACTAGAGGTAATTATGAGGCCATGTCGTTTGGGCCAAATCAGGCTTTTTTCGCAATGCATTGACGATTCTCATTCTTTGTTTAAGAGTGTGTTCGGTAGTAGCCTTTTTAGTAGCCTTTAGTTGTTGGACTGGGTCAAACCTCTACTAGCAGTGTTTGACAATCAATTTTTGGGTAGCTGTTGGAATATATGTAGCTCTTCAAAGCTACTTTCTTGGAGGCTAGTTTTTGTAACGTTTGAAGAATCAACAACTAATATTTTTGTTTTTTTAACTCACATTATTGTTATAATTCCATATTTTTCTCCTATTATCTCTACCCTTCTTCTTTCTTTACTCCTTCTATTGTAGTACTTTGTTATATGTTCCTATAATCACATATACTTAAAATTCATTTTATAATTTTCATCTATTTCTATTTGAATTATTTGGTTTTCTAATATATAAAAAACAACTTTAAATAATTTAAAATGAAAATTTTTAGGCCATTCGAGCCGGGCTTTCAGGCTTGATCTTTTGGCCTTAATCGGGCTTGAAATTAATCGGGTCGGATCAGGCCACCAGACCATACAAACTTGATAAACTCTAAAGGGCTCTACCGCCAAACATTATCCTTGTTCAGTCACATTCCATTTAAATTTGATCATTCATCTTCCATTCTTCCCTTCTTATTCACTCTCATACTACTCATGTCCCTTTTTATTACTTATTAGGCCGAGTGAGTGTGAAGCTGGGGCCTGGGGCGAGTATCGGTTACGCGGGCTGAGACGTCGTGGTGGTTGATGGCGTCGTGATATAAAATTGGTGGGGTTGTGGCATTGACATTGGAAGATGGAAGCCAGGTACATTTACACGCGGGGTATGATTGTTTTTTATACACGTGGGGTTCTTATTAATATTCCTTTACTACGCACATTCTTAGTAAAGACCGTCGATTTTTTATGACAAAAGTAGACGAGGGCATGCAAGCTAAGTCAACATAAGTCTCAAGCCCAAGTAAAAAACAGAGATATATCGTTCTGTTGGGACAGTATGGCTCGTCTACTATTATATATAAAAAAAAAGACGTTCTCTCCCAAGACTTTCAGCCTTTACTATTGCTGACGATTCATAATAGTCTTACAAGTTGCCAAACTATGCTCACTGTGGATATAGTTTCTGGGTTTCAGTTGAGGGTCTTATATGCTCAGTAGAATTTTCAACTCTTTGACTATATTTTCAACATTTGAACATTGACCAAAGGAAAAAAATTATTTTCACACTAGATAACGGCAAAATCTATTAAAGGGTTATATGATAAAATTAGACGAACTCCTTTATTTAGAATACATGCCTCTATCTACTTTATGTTAAAATAAGACGTTCTCTTTCAAGACTTTCAGCTGTATAAATTGGTCATCAAAGGTGGTTGATAGCGTGTCCTTTAGAAATCTACTATCTGAAATATTCATTAGGTCACTCATGCGTCATATCCGATATCGAACAATGATTGATGTTAATTCTAGTTTGACTTGTCTATATAGACTTTATACTGTGCTGAGGTGGTACATTATATACTGTCAATGTTGTTACACTAGTACCTTTAGGCAGCCAAATTGAGTTCTAATAAGTTCCCAATATCATATCTGAATTCAACTATCAGATACTATCAATGTTGATAAACTGGTACATTGGCTTGAATATTTTCTGCTTTGTGTTAGAGCATTAGCTGTTGAAAAACATTTAGTGGATTTACATGCTTGAATTGGGTTGTCTATAGTATTGCCATTTTCGTATGAAATCGCTGCGTAAGTTGTTCCACCTGTTATAGTGCATGATGAGAGGAGCTTCTTATGGCCAGCTTCCTCTTATCTGGTCACTTGTGTCTCTGATAGTGATTACCTCTACTGCTCTAGACACAATCAATGTAACTCAATCCATCCATGATGGCCAGACCTTGGTTTCAACAGGCGGGAGTTTCGAGCTAGGATTCTTCAGTCCTGGTAGTAGCACAAAAAGATATGTGGGAATCTGGTTTCGGAAGATCTCTGGGCAGACTGTTGTTTGGGTTGCTAATCGAGAAAGTCCACTACTAGATTCTTCGGGTGTTCTTCAGGTCAGCAATAAGTCTATTCTGACGCTTGTGAATGGAACAGGAGGAGTTTTATGGTCTACCAATACGTCAAGATCAGTGCGGAATCCAGTTGCACAGCTTTTGGACTCAGGAAATTTTGTTGTTAGGGATCAGAATGATGGCAATTCTGACAATTTCTTGTGGCAAAGTTTTGACTATCCCTGCGATTCAGAGCTACCTGGAATGAAATTGGGAAAGGACTTTGTTACTGGTTTTGAAAGGTTTCTGACTTCATGGAAAAGCAGCGATGATCCTTCTCCAGGTAGCTATACATATCGGATTGACACCCATGGTTACCCGCAGCCATTTCTTTGGAAAAATTCTGTTGTGCAGTTTCGAGATGGTCCATGGAATGGTATCTGGTTTTCTGGGACAGCTAGAGAGCCGTTTGTGGATTCTGAAGCAGTCCAGTATTTTTTCAATGACACGGAGATATACTATACGTATGTGCTTGTCAACATCTCTGTGATAACTTACAGAGTTCTACGTCCATATGGAAATATTCAACGTCTTCAATGGAGTAATGATACACAAGGTTGGTCTACCCTTTATTCAAAACCGAATGATAACTGTGACACCTACGGGATCTGTGGTGTATTTTCTAGCTGTAACCTCGGAAATTCCCCTCAATGTCAGTGCATGGAAGGGTTTGTTCCAAAATCACTTAACGACTGGAAATCAGGGCTTTGGTCAGGTGGGTGTGTTCGCAGTTCCATATTGAATTGTAGCATGCACAATGGGTTCAAAAAGTATTCGGATGTTAAATTGCCTGACACGAGATATTCCTGGTACAACTCATCCATGAACCTTGACGAATGCAGGAGGATGTGCTTGCAGAATTGTTCTTGTGTTGCATACGCAAATTTAGATGTAAAAAGTGGACTTGGCTGCTTGCTGTGGTTTAATTCTTTAATTGATGTGAAAGTTATCACTGGATCCGGACAAGATCTTTATGTAAGGGTGGCCTCATCCGGTAAGAACCTCTTTATACATATTTCTTTTCTTTTCCAAGTCAGGAAAAACACAAGCTTCTACTCATTCCACCTTTCTCTTTTTGAATGGGAGCTGGAATAAAGTTATGTTTAGTCTGCCGCTTCCTAAAAATTAATTAAGCAACTTAAACCATCTTGAACAATGGAAAACTTCATAAGCGTGCTGTCCTCCTTTGTTATACCAGTATGCCAAAACTGGTCAGGGTGAGTGTACATGTCTTTTGCTGCATCTGAAGGAGCTTTCAGGTTCTGATAAGGAAGTCTATGTGTGTACGCGATTGTTAAGCTATTGGATGCATTACTAACTTTTTGTAACCTACTTGTGCTTCATATCATGGATTTAGGTATTGGTTGGACGTGAGCTGATATATGAAGAACTTCGTTTGTTGCTGTATATGTAGGTCATCGGAAGAAAAGATTCTTGGTTGCTATAAGCTCAGCCTTGCTAGCTGCAATGCTCCTGTGCGGAGGAACAACTTTTATGATATGGAGAAGGAGGCTGAATAGAGAAGGTATGAGTAGCAAACTACTCTCAATTTCCATAATTCAGTTGGGATGATTCTCCTATAAAATTCAGTCAATACACTGATTTAGGAATATGAATCACTTCATCTGTCCACCCATTTCCTTTTAATATGGCCTTCTTCTATTTGAAAGTTTCTATTTGTTGATATGCTATCCTTTTGGTTATAGGGAATAATGTTGCGGTTGGAGTATTTAGCATTAATAACAACGAAGAGGAAGAGTCTGAGCTGCCAACATACGCTTTCAATGTCATAGCTGAAGCTACTAGTAATTTCTCACAAGCTAACAAACTAGGGGAGGGTGGTTTTGGATCTGTGTATAAGGTACTAGTTTCCATATCTTCATTGGTGCTATTCTTAGGAAATAAATTATTAAACAAACTATCATTCTTAACCACTTGATCATGCTCATACGTTCCTTATATAAGCTTTGAATAAGGAGTGATAGTTAGGAGAATTATGTGAATATTAGGTCTTGACTTTGTTTATTAACTTTAAATTATTAGTTTTTTATTGCTTGAAGTTGGTTGCGAAGGGCTCAATATTCAAATAAGGGGCGTGATACCAGAGTAGTTATCTACAATGAACAAAATCTGTATACCAAACCGAAGTAGCTATCTTGTACTGTATCTATCATGACCTAAAGTCTTTATGCAAGGTCAGAAGGCATAAGGTTATGCTTTGTTGGTGTTGTCTACTATGAAGGAAATTTGTATCATGTGTCATGACCAATGACTAATACTTATATTGTTTAGTTTAGTGTGTCTTGGGGAAGCATTGCTCAAACGACAGTGCTAACTGTACGTTTACAGTCTGTAAGCAGGAGTATACTACTTTATGAATGTTTGTAGAGCCTAAGGGAAGATTTACTTAGAGCAGAATGTGCAAAATATTTACTCCTCTGATAGGAAATATGTTAGAGGATGATCTACTACAGAGTGTTTAGAAAATTATGGTTTTCTGAGAGAAGTTAAGATCAGTTCCGCATATCAACAACAATTTTTTTGAACAATTGAGTAGAGTTGATGTTATGGTTACATAGATACTATCTGCCAACTTAAAGACTTTAATGTCTATCCAAAGGGAGGTTGTAACTTTCTCTCTAATAATTCTTAGGGCCTGCTGAATAATGGACAAGAGATAGCTGTGAAAAGGCTGTCCAAGGATTCAAGTCAAGGACTGGATGAATTCAAGAATGAGGTTATATTTATAGCTAGGCTTCAGCATCGGAACCTTGTGAAGCTTATGGGGTGTTGTATTGAAGCAGAAGAACGATTGCTGATCTACGAGTACATGCCCAATAAAAGCTTGGACTACTTTATATTTGGTATGGCTTCCATCAGGTTATAAATACATTTTAGTCCATGCTGAATTCTGAGAGTCATTTGCGTTGCTAGCATATAACAGATGCATGTGCTGTACTCTAAATTTACAATTTCTCACTCATAGTGATGCTAGTAATAATTTGGAACATCATGATTTAGACATGCAGTTTTCGGGTGTAAAGTTTGAAACAGATTCAATATGATGTCCATTTACTTATTGATGAAATCTTATGAAAGATTGAATTCAGATAATACTGTTTGTATGTTGGACATGCCTTTAACAGCAGAATCTTCCAATTATAAAATTTGGACAGATCAAACAAGCAGTAGATTACTGGATTGGCCCAAGCGCTTAGAGATCATCAAAGGGATTGCTCGTGGACTTCTTTATCTTCACCAGGATTCTAGACTGAGAATTGTTCATCGAGATCTCAAGGCAAGCAATATCCTATTAGATTTTGAAATGAACCCCAAAATTTCAGATTTTGGCTTGGCTAGAACTTTCGTTGGAAATGAAGATGAGGCAAAGACAAAGCGAGTTGTTGGAACATAGTAATATTTTTCTCTTTTCATCTTCTTTCTACTTATTTTTTTAAATAAGGGGGAAAAAATGAAACCTGCTCTTACTCCTGTCCCATGGGTTGATTTTGGATGATGTGCTGCAGTGGCTACATGCCTCCTGAGTATGCTATTGATGGGCTATTCTCAGTTAAGTCCGATGTCTTCAGCTTTGGAGTGTTAGTACTTGAGATTGTCAGCAGCAAGAAAAATAGAGGTTTTCTCCATTCAGACCACGACCACAACCTTCTTGGACATGTAAGACTGTTCTTCCTTCAGACATATTGTCGCTCTTATCACCTGGCCAGGTCACAGTTTAGAAGGCCTGCTTGTTTGTACACTTTGGATATATGAGTTACCAATGTAATCTCTGCTGGTATATTTTTAAAAAGTATAGAGCCCTAGAAGTTGCAAAGTTACATTTCTTTGTAGATATGAGATCACAATTATTCTTGAAGGATTTTCATCAATAACAGTATATGCGATTCAGATGCCACCTTTCTGATCCACTTTGCGTAGGGTTGAACAGCAAAGGGGCATTCACTTTGATTTATTACGGAATAAAGAAGAAAGTAGCAAACCATGGTTTTAAGTGTGATCAGCCAAATAAGTGGATGTAGTCCTTACAACCAGAGCTATTGGCGAGGGGCCTGATACATAGCTGATTTGTGTTTAAATTGTTCAGGCATGGATGCTTTTCAGAGAAGGTGCAGCTTTGGATGTAGCAGATCCATTGCTTAGGAACCCAGACTATGCATACCAAATGCAGAGATTGATTCACATTGGCTTGTTGTGTGTTCAGCAAAATCCAGAAGATAGGCCAACTATGTCTACAGTCACTGTGATGCTGAACAGCAATTGTGATTTAACTGAACCTAACGAGCCTGGTTTTTATTTTGGAAGAAACATCCAGGCAAACTTAGTTCCAAGCCAAAGTGAAGCAACATTAAGTTCCAATGGTGAAATGACAATGACATTACTATATGCCAGATAGCGCATAGTATTTGATATCTCTTAACGGGAAACTGAACATGGAGTTCATATGTTATAGAAACACGGAGCAACAGAAACAGTTGTGATAACAGTAACTGACGTAAGTGAAAGTTTGTTCCATATTCTTTTCAATTTATATATGTGCATCATGGGTAGTAAATATATATCAATATATATGATTCACAATGCTGTCTCTGATTCTATTAGGTTGGAGCTACATCTGATACGGTTTTCCTGTTCTGGATACAAATCAGCTTCAAGACGGAATAAAGATCGATCAGAAACAGTGACAGTAGGCAAACTTTGCTAATGACGAACAACCATTTGAAGAACAAACGTCCGTTGTGCTGGGACAAATACCACAAGAATTCTTCCAAATGGGTTTTCATCTCGAGAGGCAGTAACTATCCATGTATTTTGACTTAGATGCTTCTTTATTCTTTTGTCAGTGGTAATTTAATTCATTCTTGTGTAAGTAAATATATGATGAGCTTATATGATTCAGTTGCATTACTCTTTTCCTTCTACAGTTTTCCTTGATGTCCCAGAATCTTGTGATTTTCTTCTAGACATGAACACAGCAAGAAAAAGAACTTGCTGTAAAGACTTCCATTTGTATTCAGCCATCAGGTTCTCCTCTGACAAACTTCTACCTATATGCTAGGGGCTTCGATTCCTAAGCTTAGGCTTAATATAGGACTTAGTGATAATGTATTGTATATTTGTATGCGTCGAACTCAATGCGGTCGACCATGCCTGTATAAAATTCGACGCTGTTCCATTGATGGATCTATTGGTGAGCTAGGAAGTACTGAAACTTCTATGAGGTGACGTATAATAGGATACCAATACATTTTGAATACCTTTGCCCGTATCTTATAAATTCACATATAAACTTGTATTATAAGTAAAAACTTCTTAAAATCACCACATATCCTATATTTTAGCATTTCCATATCCTTATCTGTATCCGTATCTGTAACCGTATAATTTTCCATGCAAACTAATAAGGAAAATACTTCGTAAAGTCCTCATAAGAACTTCATACCCCAGCTGGACTTGGGCTTGGTAGAAAGCTGGGCGCCCAAGCTTACCGTCCAAAACAAAAAAAAGTGTAAATAGATGACAAATTCCACAGATAAACAGTGTAGTGGTTAGGTACCTTTATTCTGTGACCCATCTTTGATCAAGATATCTGTCATTTCGTACTTGGTAGTGGCTTAGTGGTTTACTTAACAATTTATTTTGATAGTGATTGTAGTCATAAATTGTTTACTTCTTTGCCGTGGCACTCAATTATTTGATCCCCAGTAAAATAAGTTGCCTTGACTTGAAGGTTGATAGACAAGTCCTTTTCTTCTTGTGTGGCAAACTAATTGACTCTTTCCTTTTTACGTCCCCATGTC
>CAAKMY010101695.1:0-10644 GCA_901111285.1 Corrigiola litoralis | reverse complement strand
TCCATGCACTAGTGACCGAGTCTTTAAGATAAGAACGTTTTTGATTAAAGTTATTCGACCAAAAACATATTGAAAGATTTGAATATGATCTTATATATTATTCTCTAGGTATAGGTATTATTATTTCAGATGATATATCTAGATATGATTCACCAGATAGAATTTGTTATTAGAAGATATTATATCATACGATTCTATATTTAGATATCTTATTTGTACAAGGATTTTGTTTACACTAATGGTTTACTTGAGTTGATGCATTTCATATAATGTATAAACAAGGTCTTGATGAGTTTGATTGAANNAAGTTGGATCAAGTGATGACGCTTATAAGAAGATTAGGATCTTTATAGTGCAATCTAATGAGTTTATTGATTGAGTTAATATGCATAAGCCTCAAAGAAAGAAGTGAAGTTGAATATGAGAAACCATTTCATAAGTAGTTTCTTATATAAATCAATACGTTTTCTTGTAGGAGCACCATTGGTGCATGCACTGGTGCATCGCTGATACATTGCTAGTGCTTCAACAGTGCTGAACGTATTTCTTAATATCACGATTTTGTCAAATAAATCCAATTTATATAAAAACGTGTTTGCTAAACTGAAAATATATTTTTGTGATGTTATAATCTTTCTTTTAGGAAGGATTTAGTTTGTTGAAAACTGTCTTCCTAAAAGATATTTATTGTTATAGAAAATCTTATCTTTTAGTAGTTTTACTTTGACTAGGTCTCTTCTTTCTATCTCCTAATATCTTTAGTATTCTGATGTTTCTCTTCCTATATAACATGGCCACAAAATCAGAATATACACACACACATACTCTCAAATAATTTCTAATGTAACATCTTATGGATTGCAAAACCCTTTGAACTTTTATGTTATATTTTTCTAAGGGTCAAAACAGTTGTGTTTTTGTGTGTGTCATTTCATCACATGTCTTTCATGTTTTAACTGCATATATTTGGTAAGACTAAATACTTCATGAGAGGCTTATTTATATTGTCTTTATCAATGAACTTATTATGATCTATGTTAGGTTTGATTTATCTCCTTACGCTTATTTGGAAGCTCTATTGAGGCGATCTTCTACAAGAAAAAGACCTTTTCGTGGCGTTTATTTTCGCCTTTCACGGCGTTTGTAATCGTCGCGAAAAGCTATCCCATCAAATATCTATTCGGTATTGTAGCCGCCGTAGGCTATCGCGGCGATAATAGCAATCGCTAAGGTAGACCCAAAACAAACGCAACGAAAAGCGTTATTCCTTTCGTGTCGAATTCGCGGCGATTGTAATCGTCACGAAACACTTTTTATCATCTCCAAATTCTTGCCAATTACGTCAATTACAATCGCCACGATAGACCTTGATAATCACCGCGGTAGCTATTAACTTTCTCTGACTAATTTACGGCGATTATAATCACCACGAAAGTCCTTTTTTACCAATATGTTTATGCTAGTTTGTCAGTTACAATCGCCGCGAAAAACCTCAAAATTCGCAGCGAAAGCTTTATTTTTCGTACATCAAGTTAGTGGCAATTGTAATAGCCACGAAAGACTTTTACAATCGACGCGGTAGATCTTTGTATCGCCACGATAGCTTATGCTTTTGATCAAAATAAATGAATTTCCATAAATTGAAAATTCGTAGTCATACATATCTTCAAGCTCAATATCATCTTACATATAAATTTCATCATTAAATAAAAGGACGTATATAATCCTCAAGCCTAAGTACACGAAATTGTTCTATAGTGTCTTAAGCGAGACAAAATTGCCTCTAATAGAAAAAGAGTCTAAATAAAATTATAAAGTCCTCAAAGTCATGGAACTTCGCAGCGATATTCCACATGTAGTTATAACTGCAATAGAAACAACAAATTATACTATGCATATTAGTTCGTATGACATAGTGCGAATAAACAAGCAATACCTAATAACAATAAGCGACTAACAACATCAATGTCATATCTTTTACCTTTCTCCGAAGTAGGAAAGTGAATTGACAACACGTTATCAGGTTGAACATCCTTCCACAACATTAGCCTATAAAATCATAAAAGATAGTAGGAAAAATAGTAAAAAAATCTACAAAAAAAATTGGCCACATCCTAAAATATATATTCCCAACAAATAAACCACAAAGATCTCGCATCGGACTAAATTCTTCCACTCGACAACACAATACTCCTCTAAGAACAAACATTGAAAAATAGTAAGTGAAGGTAAGCTAGAGCAGAAGAACTAAAGGGGCATCCTCCTCTAACAACAAGACACTACACAACCATGATGTTGCTTTCTGGTGTATATAGTCAAAAAATTATACCAAAACTCATTTATATAAAAATTATACCAAAACTTTTTCCTTGATAGTGAAAGTTCAAACTCTACTACACAATGAACTAGCAGAACTAATGGTACTACACAATGAACTAGCAAAACTAATGGTTACCAGTGTTGTAGTAATAAACTATAACAACTAATGGGTACTAGTGTAACATAAAGGAACCACATAGACAGTGACAAAAAAAATGTAAAAAATGCAGAGCTTGAGGAACTACAGGCACGGTTCATTGTGCAAATGTAATCAGTATAATGTTAGTTTTCCTATAACTATGATGATCTGAAATGAAGAGCATACAAGAATCAAGATGTCTAAAAACTATGACTTCCTCATTGCCACAATATAATGGTACTAGGAAAACAGTAAAAGTTCGTAAACAGATGTTACAATTCAGTGAGGACTAATGAGTAAGATCATTCGGAATTTGAAGGCTAGTATAGTGTGTTCTGTCTGCCACCCAAACAAAAAAATAATAAACATACAAAGACAAGATGAAGGCTAAATTAGATCACTTCTGATATGAGCCTCAATCAGAAGAACATTATTTCTGTTATCTGTCATACCACTGAAAGATTTAGAGCTAAGTTTTTTCCAGGCTCTAATCAGATGAAGCCAAGCGACAAGTGGGTAGTAGATCAATGAGATCATGCATCTTTTGAACAAACTGAGACATGTAGTTCTTTAGCTAAATAGACATAGCCACTTGTTCCCAAAAGACTCCATAATTCATCGATTTTCATTTCTGGTGACATCTTGTAAGATAATACTAAAATTAATAGACAAAGAATAATAGAAAGTAACTCATTTTAGCTCTGGGCATTACTTTAGTGCCACCTGCTATCCTTGCTTCTGCATTGGCCACAAATTCCGGTAAAGGTCGGGCGTCACCTACAAGATCATGGTGTTTTAAGTGATCAGCAGCAAGTACATCAACCGAAAAGTTGAAAAGTCAATTCAAATCCGAAAAAGCGCCACGATATCCCCTCAAACAATCACGAGCCCCAATGAATTGGAAACTGGAATCGATTTTCTCAAAAACTATCAAACTTATCATAGATAGAAAACCTATCAACCAATTTTTTAAAAGTGCGGTTCTGGAATTCTCAACTCGAAACATAGATCCTTATCCCTTACAGAGTGCTTGTAATTAAATAGATAAGTTTTAAGCCAGTATATACTTGACTAAGACCAATAATGTCCATTTTATACAAAACTTTACCATTGAAGTTCCCTGCGCTTGGAATTCATTTCCAAGATTTCTAGAACTTTTACAAAGCCTTATCAAGACACATACTCATGTTTTAGAAAGAAAATACTCATCAAAAATTTTAACTTAGGACGCAAATATGTCAGACAACCAGAAAGGCAATAATCATGTAGTTTTACTAGTTTAACTATAAGAACACTGATAGTTTGCAGATTCAAAAACTACAGAATTTTAGGAAACGAATACAAAGAATGTAAGTTGAAAGCTAATCCTCACCCCCATTAGCTCTACAAGAACAGAAAATCTATATACTTTTTTCTTCCATTTAATCCGCCCCAGTGCACGACCGGCCATCATTAATTAGTTAGTTTTGAAGTACAAACACACTGGACATTAGCAAAAGTTATCATTTTTCACACTCATTCTACTATTATCCACCAAGACAAAATTAAGAAGAGGAAACAATAGAACTTGTTTATGACATAATTTCCAGAAAACAGTGATCAAATTATACGAACTAATCAATAACTATTTATATAGCAAAAAATAAAAATCTTACTTTACAAGCGATCGAAATTTAATGCATTCCCTCAACATGCTCCCGCAAGTCAAGGCTGCATCTTTGCAGAAGATGACATTTGGAACATCATAATCGGATAACTTTAGCAGAAGTTGACATTCTGAACATCAATAGAGCCAAAAAGATGCAATAGAAGCTCAAGGATCCAAAACACAACTTCCAGGCAGATAAAAGGAAAAAAAATTGTATATAGTTTGAAAGATTGCTTCATCATACATCTATCAATTTCGACTGAAAATTCATATAGAAAAACTGTGCTTGGTAGACATCTGACTATTAATTGATGGGAATGAAACTAGGGGACAATAGCATGCCTGATATCCCAAGTTAGCCAAAACTAGGAAAATAAAAGAAAATATCAAAAGAAGCAAAATACAAAAGACCATAAAGTATCCATTTACATCCAAAACTATGTTTAATTTATTTTTAATGTTTAATTATTATAAAGCTGTATTGGCTAAAGAGTGCCGCTGAACAGGAGTCTTTAGGAGCTTAAGCACATTGAAGAAGGGATAATAAAGCTATCTTATGTCGATCTCGTCTATACTATATAGAGCACTTGGCTGGCATGAGAACATCAGTCACTTTTAAGACCGTTTAATATTTATGTTTCTGTCTAAATGAACTAGTCTACTACACTGCTAGTAGTAGTTTTCTACTGCATCTATATAAGATACAATTGGGTCGATGATTTACAATTCTTTTCAACACTTTGAATTTCTAACATTTCGACGATATAAAATGCCAAGGACTTCTTATAAGGATTAGAGTCCATTGGCATCAAAACCAGCGACAAAAATGAATTTCACTCCGTAAGTGTTGCAAGAGGTGTCATTAGAATTAGAATAATGCCTTAGATAGTATTTCCCATTTTTACAAGATATATTATTAGAGTTTTGGTTCGGCTATGTTAGATTTCCCCGTAAGATCATGATGCAAATAAGGTGCTATAAGTAAGTACGAATTTACAAATTCTAATTCTTATTTTCCCTGTCATCTTTGGCTGACAAGTTGGTATTTTCTTAGGCTTATAAATAGCATACTTGTTTAGCAATAGGAGGGGAGGCTTGTGGTGCTGATGGTTAATTGATTATAATATCGATTATGATAAGCCTTTGACAGTATATCACTTTTCAAGAGTCCTACTCTATTGATCAAGAATTTTTTTAAGCAATGCAGGCTAACGAGAGTCCAGAAGAGGGTTGCACTTGGCTAATCCTGATCATGTAAAACAATGCAGTTTTTTATGTTTGTTCTTTCCTGTTCAGCTGCTAGCATACGATGATACGCATGTCAGACGCAGTCAAGAAAAGTTATCTACTTCATAGAGTTCCTCTATTTGTGACAAACTATAAGCAAGCATGTAGAAGTATCTACAAAATTATTTAGTAAGCTAGTCCTAGTAGGAGATTTTCTAACTGGCAGAGAACACACATAATGCAAGGGTTGCTCAAGAGATGGCAAATCAGTCTAAGGCAACATCCTCGCTTTCAGGCACTCAAAGTAATAGGACAACTATGTCCATATAAGGTTCTCAGCTCTAACTGAAAATTCAAGGATTGTACTAAGTAGAAAAGTCTGCAGTGAGATGTTCATCATGTAATTCACTGAAGAACATGTGCCTATGCTTGCATCTACCTCTGCAGACAACAACGATTTACTCCACAAATCAACTACAAAGTAATTTAATTTCTACAACAAACCTTGAAAAGAGGATAACACCTCGATACGACTCGGGCAAAATTTCGATTTTTAATTAGCAACACCCCTGGAAACACATTCTACATAACACAAATACATACCAATGAAAAAAAAAACATACATAAAATAGAGTCTGAACAATCTTGGAATGTTTCCTAGGACTACGAGAGCGTTTCGAACCAGTGATGGAATAAATATCTCCACAATTTATACATTGACAAAGCTACCCGAAACTACCCTCCCCCCCCCCCACACACACACACTCGTCCTTCCACCCGCCACCCTCATCGAGTAACCCACCACCAACCCGCACAATACAAGCTCATATCCGCACAATACAAGTGAACTGACACATATGACATACCCAATAAAGTACAACCCTATAACACACCATATTTCAAGTAAAAACACAAAACAAGTCTCAAATCAAACAACCCACAACTAAGATCCGGAAACACGAAATTATAAAACCAAAAAGAGCGAAAAATAGCATACTGAAGCCATAGGAGATGATAAATTCGAATGTATGAACATCGCAATGGTAGGTGAACTTTGTATTCCGTGATTATTAGTGTGCCTCTTGCTACAAAGAGAGAATACTGGCATTACTGGGAGTCGGGAGTGGAGGGAGGGAGTTATTAGATAATTGAAATGTTGAACAGGCAAGTATTTTGGTTTTTGATAAACAGGCGCGACGTGGGGGGAGGGGTGGGGGTCTTTTGTGGCGATTTTCGTGGCACTTATTAAAGGTTACAATAGACTATACAAAATGTACTATAATCATTAGCTGTTGTGTCGATTGTATATGTGCTACGAAATAAACGCCACGAAAAGGTATTTTTCTTGTAGCGCGCGTTGTATTGTTTTACACTTTGTCTTGAGTTCGTATTGGGTGTTGGAACTCATAGCTAAGTATGAGGGAGCAACCAGAGTTAGGGGAGAGCAAAAGGATCCCAATATCCGACGATCCGAAAATCCGATTCGATATTTGATCCGACTTTAGGATATCCAATCCGAAATTCACTTTCGGATCGGATATCCGGCAGTTCGGATCAGATATCGGATACGGATACAAATATTGGTTTTCAATAATGTCGGATATCCGATATCCGATAATATTCAGATATCGGATATCGGATATCGGATATCGGATATCTGATGGAGTATTTGTTATTTTATCCGAAATTATGGAAAACAATATAAGATTGTGGGCTAGCCCAATAACCCTTTAGGGCCTCAACCCAACAACCCCACTAGACATCAAAACAACCCTAACTAACCTAACCCCCCAACAACCCAATAAGGGTTCGGTTTCCCTCCCCAATGGTGTGGCTGGATTTATCAATGCATTTCCTCAGTTTCCTATGCAGTTCTTATCAATGGAGAGCCTTCTCAGCCTTTCAGTCCTACTTGTGGTCTTCGTCAAGGCGACCCAATGTCTCCTTATTTATTCCTTCTATGTATTGAGGTCCTTACAGGCATGATTCATATTGCTGAACTGGATGGTAGTATCTCAGGTATTAAAATTGCTCGTCGAGCTCCTTCTATTTCTCACTTGTTTTGTGCAGATGATGCCTTTTTCTTCTTCAAGGCTACTGATCAGGCTTGTTGTACTCTAAGGAGTATCTTGTTGGATTTCTGTTCCATTTCAGGGGAAGCTATTAATTTTGACAAGTCCTTGGTCAAATTTAGTTTCAATACTCCTGTTTCTGTCAGGGATCATTTTAGACACATCCTTTGTGTGCGTTCTTCCAATAATCTTGGCTCTTACTTGGGGTGCCCCGTGGACTTTGGAGCCAAAAAGTCTGATGCTTTTAAGCATCTTAATGATCTTACTTTGGCTAGAGTTCATAATTGGTCTTCAATGAACTTCACTCAAGCTGGCAAAATTCTCCTAATCAATGCTATTTTGATTGCTTTATCTACTCATTTCACCAGTGTCTTTCGGATTCCTATTTGGATCTCCAACAGGATTTCTAGCATTATTGTCAATTTTTGGTGGTCTAAACGAAATAATGTTGCGGGATGTCACTGGATAAAACGAGATATTCTTTTTGCTCCTAAAGGGCTGGGTGTCCTAGGTATTAGAGAATTTTCGAAGATGAATGATGTTCTTCTTATGAAGCAAGCCTGGCGCTTTCAAGAGAATCCTCAACTCCTTGCTTCTAAGCTGCTTAGATCTAAGTACAATGGTATTTTTGATCTTAAGTCTGTTTCTTCCTCCTGTAATTATAATTCCATGTCTTGGGGTGCTAGAGGGCTTTGGAGAGCCTCTATTCAGTTGCGGAAAAATGTTGTTTGGAAAGCTGACTTTAAATCCTCTTTGAGTGTTTTGCGCCATTCTTGGCTTCCCCGCTCCACCCCCATTTTTAGGGATAATGTTTCCGTTGTTACTGCTCGAAATTTAGTGATGGGGGATCTGCAACATCAGACTGGTACCTGGAACTATGCGTTGCTAAGAGATTTATTTGTTCATGAATCAGTTATTAGCATTTCAGCCTTGGAAAGTGGTCATGCCTACTCTGAGGACTTTCCTTATTGGCCTTATACTAAGTCTGGAGCTTTCACGACTAAGTCTGCTTATGCCTCTTTGGTCTTGAACTCAGACTCCTTGAGTGCCCCCTTTCCTGATTCATTCTGGAAAAAGTTATGGGCGTCGAACATCCTCCCCAAGTGGAAGATTTTTATTTGGAAGCTTGCTTGGAATGCTCTTCCAACCCTCACCAACTTGAAAAGAAGGGGTTGTTTGGATTATGCTACTTGTCCTCTTTGCTTGGGGGATGAGGAATCTCTCAACCACCTGTTTCGTCTTTGCCCTTTTGCCAAAAGGTTTTGGCAGTGTGGTCACCTTGGCCTTCAAATGGAAGCAAACTCCTTTGTTCCATTTTCTAACTGGTTGTCTGACTTGTTTTCTTTGTTTAGCTCCTCTTCTTTTGCAGGATCATCACACTTACACTACTTTGTGGGCTCTCTTTGGATTTTATGGCTCACCCGCAACAACCGGATTTTCAACAATGGTGGCCTGGATATCTCAGGGATGCTTGCTCTTATCCCTCCGTTAATTGAGACAATGATTGTGAAAGAGCCCTTGCTTCCCTTTGATCCAGGAAATAACATGGAAGACTGCGCTCATCCCCCCGGTTTTTGTAGTCTCTGGCTCTCTCACAATAGGAATTCCAGTCCTACCCACAGATTTATCTTGGATGGAGCCTGGGATAGATATTCTAAAGCTGCTGGTTGGGCCTGGGTTTGTAAAACACTGTCTGATTCTTCTCTTGTTGGCTGGATGTCTTGTCCAAACTAGGCGGGTTCGGCCATTCAAACCGAGACTATGGCATGTCGTTTGGCTGTTGTGTGGGCAGTTGAGCACAATATCTCTTCCTTTGAAATTTTTACTGATTCGGTTGAACTTGTGGAGGCTCTTCGTTCCCCTCTTACTGCCAATATTCAGATCAAGCACTCAATCACTTTCATCCGGGACGCTACAAAAGCTTTGGAGTGTTGTTTTATTTTGAAAGTTAGTAGAAGCCAAGTGGAGCAAGCTCATCAACTTGCTAAAGCTTGTAGGAAGAGGGATCTTATAATCCCTCCTCTGGTTTGTAAGTTCTAATGTTCTTAGTATCCCTTTGTCAAAAAAAAAAAAAAAACCTAACCCCCCTGCCTTCCTCAGTAGTCCCTCCCAATCTCTCACTCTAACTTCCCTTCCCATTTTCTTAGCCTCCCTCAAACACATACTGACATATGCTACTTCCCTTCCCTTTCACTTCTTCTTCTTCCTCTCACCCCTTAGCCTCCCTCTCACTTAGAGGCTAATCTTCGTCGCGATCCTCACTTCTCCGTCATATCCCGTGCTCCACAGCTCCGTAAAGCATGCGCAAGGACGACAATCTCAAGGTGGTCCGCGATACATTCAAGGAGTTCGAGGGAAGGTGGTTTAGGTGTACTACAAGGAAATGAATGGGTCCACCGTCGAATATTTGGGATCCATTGAGTTTTGTGTTTGTGCACATGTAACTCTTTCATCATTCACTACTTACTAGTGTTCGCTCCTCTTTCGTATTTTTACTTTGTAGGATACTAGGACAGTTGAATGTTCATGTGCCAATTTTTCCTTTTTTTTTTGGTTAATTTAATTTGTATATATGAATCATCCATTAGTATTTCACATATGTAATTTACTGTAAATGTTATTTTCTGTATAATATAACAAGAAAAGAGGTGTTGGACTGTTGGTGTGTTGTTTAATATAGGTATTAATTAATATCTACATAGTTAAATTTAAATGCCCTTTTTAGATAAAAATAATGAAAAAGAAAAAGCCTACGGATACCGGATATCACGGATATCCGATCCGATTTGTATCAAATATCGGATATCGGATATCCGAAACTTTCGGATCGGATTCAAATATTAGATGTCCCAATTTTCGGATATCGGATATCGGATACAAATAGCAGATTTTGGCAGTTTCGGATCGGATATCCGATCCGTGCTCTGCCCTAACCAGAGTAGGTTGTTAGGGAGTACAAGATTCGGGGTTGAATAAAGTACTATAAGATTCATAGTTGAATCTAGAGGAGTTGTAACCGGAGTAGGTTATTGGTGTTATGGTTGCTTGACTAGAGTTAGTCAAGGGGTTGCTTAACTACAGTTAGTTAAGGGGTTTGTTTGACTCTAGAGTTAGAGTCAAACTTAGGGTTGTATCTCTCTCAATCATAGTGGATTTGGATAAGGAGGCAACGGGAGGATGTAGGCCTTTACTTTAAGGTCGAACCTCGGTAAATCTGTGTGTTCATTTATTATTTCTTT
>CAAKMY010101673.1:3873-15092 GCA_901111285.1 Corrigiola litoralis | reverse complement strand
TGCGCCTCACTTCGATAAGGCGAGTGCCTTTGCCTTGCGCCTCGCCTTGAGGCTCCAAATACCCTATTGCCTCGGTGCGCCTTAAGCCTCATAAACACTGATGTAAATAGAGAAGCACATAGAAGTCAAGACACACATATAAATACTAGTAGGTACATCATTGCAAGCATGCGTGTAGATTCTGGATCTAGAATGAAGGCCAAAATTTATACGAGTATATCTTTGATTCTGAACCACTCTCTTCTTCTGGCTTGCTAAGGGCAATTATCTTGTCTTTTATAATCAATAAGAGAAAATATATTGTAATTTGTAAACATTAGGAAATAAAGTACATAAAAATAGTAGATATTGTATTGATAGAATCATCGGGAAAAAAAAAAGTGTGCCATTCATATGCCATATGCCATTAAAAGATTGACTTTGAAAAGCCCTCATAGAGTGACACCTAATAGGGAGGCTAGTAAGTCACTTTATCCCAGAACCTCATCACTATCTAGGTTTTTATCGAAAAACAATGATTCTTTCCAATCATAACATTAAATGATGGGCCAAGGCTGCCGCTTGTACAAGAACTTCCTTGTTTTATTTACTCTGAACCTTACGCAGTTAATCGGTGACTCCAAACGGTTGAGGTGCCTACCCATTGGATCCCCTATGTGCATGTGATTAGTTTATTATAGAAGGTTCCCTTTTAGCCATGAGAAACTTCAACTGGTCCTCTGAAATTTGGTTTTTTCTACCAAAAGAAACTGATGAATATTGCCCAGAATATTAAGAATTTCCTTCATTTGTTACATTTTCTTGTGTCATTGAGATATTGACACTGTCATCCTTGACACCAAAATGGCAAAGGCAAGAATGGGAAACTCAGGCTCTTATGGGACCAGAGGATAGCCAAATGGCAGGTCCTTTTTGTTCTGTGCCTGTTTTACTTCCAAGTTCCATCATCTCCACGTTGAGAAATGTCGAAGATTCCAGCCATCTACTTTGGAATATCAAAGAGTTAAATGTGAAAGTGAACTGATGGAAGAGGCCTCGGATTTTATACATTGTTGGTGTACTCTTTGATTAATTTGTCCCTTTATTATAATATGCATTCTCCAGCTCAGCATTTGCATGAAGAGGTGGAGGCCTATCATCAACTTTTTATTTGGTGGGTATCTTGCTTTATTGACTAACTTGCGCCTGAGTCTTTTAGTATAAGTGTCCAGGAAATAATTTCTTAAAGCCTTTAGCAGCTTGCTCAAAAGTTGTATGTATTTATGTTGTTAGTACCATGATTGTTGATTGTGGACTTTGCTTTGCTTAGGAGCTATTATTATATATATTTTTTTCATGCAGTTAATATCTGATGTTTGCTTCCTTTAGCTAGATATAAACATCAAATTACAGTGTGCCTTCTCCAGTTCAATTAGCTGGAAGCCTATCATGAACTTTTTGTTAAGTGGTCATCTCACTTGATACACTCACTTGTGTCTGGGATATTTGGGAAAGGTGTGCAGGGAAATCATTTATCTAAAACCTAGCTCAACAGTTTGATTTGTGGTTGTTTGTACCATTCTGGTTTATTTTGGACTTCCTTTGCATAGGTGCTGTTGTCACTTCTTATTTTCTGCAGTTAACATCTCATGTACTTTGCACTCAGGGAATATCTGGTTGATCTCATGGCAGCCCCGGGGACACTTATACCTGCAGATGTGTTGACTGCAAAGGATTCTTCTATTCCATCATACAACCAAAAGTTAAACAACATTTCCTCTGTACAGCCATCAAACGATTTTGAATTTCCTTACCCTAGACCTAAGCCATTAATGGCTAACTATTTAGGGTCTAGTAAGATTTCTACTGGTGATACTAATTCACGATTTGATCAAAATTTGTTTGTTGAAAAAAGGGCATCATTGCCTTCATCTTCAAGTGCCAGCAATGACATGGATGCTGGCCCCTCTAGAATCCCGGGTAAATTAAATTCACCCAACCAAATGGATTTGCCGTCTACATCAGCAGTTGGGGCTTCTCTGTTCAAAGCTCACCGAGGAACGCTTGCAGTTGGTGATGGTCCCAGGTTGAATGTTAATGTAGTTCCCTATAATAAAGGTAATGTTGACGATTCAAAAAATCTTTTTGCGGACCTCAATCCATTCCCTAGACGAGCCCCTGGCCAAGCTTCGCAGCAAAACAAACCGGATTACAGGATTGATGAGTCTCAACGACTACGAAATGATGCTGGAAGGCCGCCTCTTATGATGTGGAAGAACCACCAGGCAGCCAATGACGTCCCTAAGAAGAAAGACCATGATATTGTCAAAGGTATCTCAAGACATAACAATGGGGACAAGGATTTTGGGATGCCACCACAAGCTTCATCCAAGACTTCAGCTTCCCAATATGCTCATCAAAATGGCTCTCAATTAGCAGGAAATTCGCTTTTCACTGGTGTAAGTTGGAATGCTGGCAGTTCTGCTAGTGTTGGTGCTCCTGCACCTCATTGTAATTGTGACGACGATAAGCTTCTCCCAAACAATGATAAAAGTGCCTCGCCAGTGAAAGATTGCCAGAAGGAAGTAGCTTCTCCTGGTGACATGCTTGGTCGGGAAAAGGAATGCAAGAAAGACATTACGAGCGTACGTGATGGCAAAAAGCGCATGCCTGAGGGATTCGTGGGAACAGGTTTCATACTAGATGATCTGCGAAGTCACAATCCTGTTGATTCTGGTGGAAATGCTGTTGACCCAGTCCTAGATGATGTGGGTGAATGCGAAATAATGTGGGAAGACCTTGATATTGGTGAAAGAATTGGCTTAGGTATTCATTATATCTTGACTTTTCTAACCAGAATTTCAAAGTAAATATATATTTTTTATAATAAAGCAGTCTCTTGTGAGTTGTGACTTGCATTCTCTGTGCAGTCTGGTTTGACATGTGATTTTGTTTGGTTGTCCTGCTCCTGTATTCCTATATCATATCTTCACACACAATTGACTTTGGTGCTTACTTGCTTATTAAGTTTTATGGACGTTTGAGTTAAATCCAACCGTTGTTTTGCTTTGTTGAACCGTCAAGCTTGTTTTTCAATAATTATGTACTTCCAACTTCTTTGTCCTTGTTCTAGAAGAAGTCCCACTCTGCATTGTTTCTTGTCAAGTAACTGTGTCACCATAGTTTGGTTAATCCTTCTGTTTTGCTGGACAACAGGTTCATATGGAGAGGTTTACCATGCAGACTGGAATGGAACTGTAAGTGCTGCTGCATTTTAGTTAATCATGCATTGTTTGGGAAGACTAGTCTGTATTCAAATAGTTTTACCCTCTTTTCTGTTTTCTAGGTGCGTCATAAGTCATTAGCCAAGACAGTGGTTTCTAATAGTTATTCCCTCCGTCCCAATAGAATAGCCCCATATTCCTTTTAAGGGTGTCCCAATAGAATAGCCCCATTTCCTTATTTGGTAAGGTTTTGGCCTTTTTCTTCCAATAATGCCCTTACTTTTGGGTGTGAACCACCCATATGCTTTGATGGGCCTACCACAATCTTCTAGTTTACTCATCAAATTGCATATAGGGCCCTTTAGTTCCTTCTTTTCTGAATCTTTGTGCCAAAAGCGTATGGGGCTATTCTATTGGGACCGAGGGAGTACTTGTATATCTTTTCTCCTGGAACTATATGCTGTGTTCATGGCGTTGTTGTTAGATACTATCGTATAGATCATCATTGGGTCCTCATACAACTTGCAATAAAATAGCTTATCTGGTCAATGAAATGCTGTTCGGTAGAAATATTGGACTTCTTAACATAATTATGACATTGCTAACCTTTCATCCAAGGTGTTCTTTTATACGAGGATGTGTTGGTGGTTAGCTTTGAGCAATCTTATGCTCTTATTGTTTATCACTTCACTGACTTTTAGAATGATTCTTCTTTGTTAGTCCTTTATTTTGGATCTCTCGTGAATTTTGTTGATTTGAAGAGCTTAAAGAATTTTGTTGCACATTTTTCACAATGCAGGAGGTTGCTGTCAAGAAATTTTTGGACCAGGACTTCTCGGGTGCTGCTTTAGCGGAGTTCAAAAGAGAGGTAAGTGTGAAGTTGCTTGGTCCAGAAAGTGGGCAGTAACTAGAAAGATATGAAAGTGGCATACAATCGTTTACAAGTTAGTGATTTTTGTCAATGGAGCTTGAGAATAGAGTGCAGCAAGCTGGCCGTTATTGTTTTGCTATTGAGTTCTGACCTTTGCTTAGTAAATTCAATTAGCTTCTCCGTAGATTTCTGTCTTTTTGGCATCTTTTAGCCCTCAGTGCAACATCTGTATGTTTTATTCTGGCACATTTATATGTGCTTTGTGCTGGATAGATTGGTTCGGTGGTTCCATATACTGTTGTAGATTATAGCTTCGAGGCATAGAGTACATATGCTCAATTTTAATATTAGTATATCTCTAGGTGAGTTTAGTGTGGGAGTCATAAGGAGCCTGATTTTATCTCGGGAACTATTGTTGGAGAAGAGTGATGATATATATCTGAATAGGGTTCTCTTCGTGCTTTATCATGGGAAAAAGTTGTTTCACGGCCACTCTTTTCATAGACATGCTTCTTGGGCTGTCTCGGAATTGCCTCTGTTGCATATGCAGTGTGCTTGGCTGTTGTGATAATCTGTTATTTGTTTTATACCAGATTAAAACTCCTGGTCCTCTATTACCGTAAAGCTGTTGTTGTGTTTGTCAATAAACTCCTGCTCTCAAAAAATGTTAACAGACTTTTAACGGGCTTCATAAGAAAATGATGTGAATTTTGAATGATCTTACCTTTATCTAGGAGATATTAGGGTGATCCTTTTCAAAATGTTCATGGCAGTCACAGCAATTTTCTTCGTGAACAGATTTTGGTATGCTTTTTATTACTGATGGCATACTTTATACAGTGTGGTCTGGCAATTTCGTAATACTTCAGACAAAAAATTTAGTGGTATTTTCAGTGTCATCTGAAGCTCACTTGTTTACCTAAAATATGTGCTGGAAGTCTATCCAAGGCGCTGACCGCTTAATGTTATATATTTGCCTAAAATCCCATTCAGAAAAGAATTTTTGCAATAGAGCCTTCCTGATGTATTAAATTTCTTCAAAGAGCTTGTTTAAAGATGTACTTAACTTTTTTGGCTTCTCATTTTTTCCTCCCTTAACGAGACGTTCATATGTCCATTTATCTTGCAGTTGACTAATTTCTCTTGTTTTACAGGTTCGGATTATGCGCAGATTGCGCCATCCAAATGTTGTCCTTTTTATGGGTGCTGTTACTCGTCCTCCAAATCTCTCAATTGTGACCGAATTTCTTCCAAGGTATATGCTGTAGTATCTCCGTATGTTTTGGTTGTGTGTTTAGAATTTGTATCTTGGGCTACAAAGTGAAATTTACCCAAGCCCCAAGGCCATCAGTATGCATGTTCTATTTTCTTTTTATTTGTCCATGGATGCTTAAGTGGTTAGTCTCTCCTGGTAATAAGCCTGCCGTGGTGGGGGTGGAAGTCAAGTGATGCGTTTTATAGCTCATCGTTCTTTGCCAGAAATTGTACTTTATTTGCTGAATCTTCCATATAGTGGAATGAATCGAGGAATCGGCATATGCTTTGCCTGTGTTATGTGGCTTGGAAAGTGGGAGTGAAAGAAGTTATGTTAACTTAGAGGGTGCAAAAAATCCAAGAATTCTCGAAGGTATACATATTTCATGTAGTCGTTGGACTGATGAGAGAAAGGGGCTTCGAGGACTAAATCGCTACTGATATTTCTGATTTTTAAGGCCTCTTGGCTTCGTTGTTGATCGTGCCTTCTCTTTGGGACTGGGGCAGGGACAAGACAAGTAAACCATTATTGCTTTTGCACCTGACATTCAGATTGGTTGTAGATATTTTTCAGCTTCTAAAGTAGTAATCCTAATGATTGTATCTGTAGCAATCTGTTGTATTCCTGGTGGATTATTTATTTTACCATAACTACATGCTGGATTTAGTACCAAAAGTTGCCTGTGTCAGATTTGCATCTTGTGTCATAAACACTATTCTGCTTCTATGGTTTTTGGCTTTGAGAATACCCTATAGCCAGTTTGCTTCTCGTTTTCTTGTTGGCTTTGTATTAGCATTGACATCAATAGAAGTGATATCTGAGCCGTCTTTGCTTTGCAGAGGAAGCTTGTACCGGATTCTCCATCGACCCAATACTCAGATTGATGAGAAACGTCGAATAAAAATGGCGCTGGATGTGGTACGGCTTTCTCCCTTTCCACGTTACTTTGTGTAATACTGTAATAGTACACTTGAAATACCCATTTTATTTGCAGGCCAGGGGCATGAATTGCTTGCATACAAGCACGCCAACAATTGTGCACCGTGATTTAAAGTCACCCAACTTGCTTGTTGACAAGAATTGGAATGTGAAGGTACAATGTACATTTCATCTGGTTTGTTTTTCTCGTCAGTAACATCCTTCAGCTCTCCCTTCCCGATCCGACTACAAAATGAAACAGAACACAAAACTAGTTGTGGTAAAATAACATAGCAACATCTTTATGGTAATGTGTGTGTGCCAAAAGTGTGCTGTCAGATTATGACCCTTTGTAAGGCTAGTTAATGGAAGCCTTATTTGATGATATGGAAGAATACTCTGTAATCTTCAAAGTATGCACGAAAGATTTATAAGGTTTACTTTGTGGACATTCCTCTGGGCTAGGAATACAACTAGAGCAGCAATTCCCTGCAAGAGGCATTACATCTTTCCGGTTTCTACCGCTCTTTGTAGCCATTTTACCTCTTGGAGGGTATCGCTTATATTTTATGAATTTATGGGGTTGTGTTTCAGGCTCTTGAAGTTTGAGCCTTTGATATACTTGCTTTCCTTTGCATGGGACTTTTCTACTTCCCACTGGACACGCTTGAATATTAAGGGTTTCTTTGCTGATTTATAATGCAGGTCTGTGATTTTGGGTTGTCAAGGCTGAAGCATAACACATTTTTGTCATCTAAATCCACTGCTGGAACGGTGAGTTCTTATTTGGTTGGCGATTGAAGTACTTCATCTTGGTTTCTTCGTGGAACTCTTTATCTTTTTCTATATGCTAATTGCTAACATACATACTCTTGCTGTAATAGCCTGAATGGATGGCTCCTGAAGTACTTCGTAATGAACAATCAAACGAGAAGTGAGTGAATCTACTGAACTTTCTTGTTTCTTGTCTTCTCCCTGAAAATTGTAGCTCTGGTCTAATTATATTATTCATTTACTTGGGGTGAAAGAGATCGGTATAACTGCTTGAGAGATGACTCGTGCAATCTTCCATCTACTCTTCCTAGCCCCAACCCCCTTCCCCTACCAAAAAATGAACTACCAATCAAGAACACATGAGAACTATGTTTTATTTGAATTTGAGCGCTATCTTGTGGGGACAGATGACCTGTTCTAAGTCTTTGTTATGGTTGGATGTACAGATGTGATGTTTATAGCTTTGGAGTGATCTTGTGGGAGCTGGCAACATTAAGACTGCCTTGGAGTGGGATGAACCCAATGCAAGTTGTTGGGGCAGTAGGATTCCAGAATCGTCGCCTCGAAATTCCAAAGGAACTTGACCCTCTTGTTGGTAGGATTATATGGGAATGTTGGCAAAAGTAAGTTTCAGTTTCCATGATTTACTGACACAATACCCGTTCTTTTTCTCGTGTTCTTATTTTAGGGTTACTTATACATTTTAAGATTTGCTAACTTATTTTATCTCAAATTTTCAGCGACCAAAATCTCCGCCCTTCATTTGCGCAGCTGTGTGTAGCTCTGAAGTCCTTACAGCATCTTCTAAACCCATCACAAGTTGACCAGCAAAGTTCACCAATGCTACCAGAGATTTCTGTAAATTCTACCCCTTGACTCTCAAATGTAAATAGCAGCCTCCTTTGTCTGGGACATGGAAGTAGTACATAAACTTACCAGTCAGAAATGGAAAAGCATATGCAGGAAGTGTAACAAAGAATTTGTATATTGGAAACCAAACATACTAGATTAGGAATACCGATGAGAGGCTTCCCGGGTAGTTTTCATTGTAAGTAGTGATTGAATTTTGATTATAGCTGTAATTGCCCAAAGGGAGTGTCAACTGCACATTTTGTACAGTGAGTTGTGCATAATATTTTTGTTCCGAAATGAAATATATAAGACGACACCTTTCTATTGAAGTTCTATAGGGAAGATTTTTGATCATTGTGATGTACTCCGTAGTCACAAAGGATAACTTTAGTCATCCAAAAGTGAGGGCAAAAAAGTCAGCAACTCCCGTTCTTTAGACTCCTTCACTCTTCGTTCTCTGGTGAAGGAGGTGGATGGGGTACGTTCGCTCTCACCATAAGTTTTGGTGAGGCCATATTACCGAAGTCCCACTCTTGTGTAGGTGTTTGATCAAAGAGTAGGACTTGGGTTAGATCGTCTAACCAAAAGTTTATGGTGAGACTATACGCTAAACACGTATTCCTTTCGTCCTAGTGAATTCCCTCTATTTGTCATTTGGGGTGTCCCTATAAATTCCTCCCCAATTCTATAGGTAAATAGTAACACATAAAAATTTCACAAAACACACCCATGTGATTGTAGGCCATAGTTCTCCTCTCACAAATTAATTTTCCTCTTCTTAAACTATGGTCTAAAAGCAAATGGGGGGAAGTCACTGGGACGGAGGGAGTACCCCTTATTTTCGCTCTCTTTACCATCTATTCCCACCAACCCACCCCCAAACCAGCCGCGCCCTGCCCTCACCAAGCAACCACGTGCCCAATAGTCCCCTTGTCGCCACTCCCCTTCCCCGCGGTAAGCCCTAATCTCCCACGAAATATCTTATTTCTCCTCCTCCATCACTTGTTTCTCTCTCCTCCATCCTACGCAACAACTCTGCCACCCTTCCCCAACCCACACGACAACCCCACCCTCATTCATGTCCTATGCGATAGCGGAAAATAAGGAGGTGAGTAACCGACTTGGAAGTGTACTGCTATTAGAATTGTGGGGTAGAGATAGAATTGGCGTTGAACTCATCAAAGTGTTGGGTGGTGTTTAGAAGACAACGAAGGGTATTATGGGTGATTAGCTGTGGTGAGAGGGAAACAGTGATTGAATCCTAATCTTTTATTTTGAAACATCAACCATTTTACTGAAATCTCATCCTTTTGATTTGAAACAATAACCAGGTGATTTGAAACCTCATTATCATAATTTTAAACAACATCATTTTATTTGAAACATGTATAGGTTTAATTTGAAAACCATGACTATTAATTGCCAACTTTAGTCATTCATATTAAATCATCAAGAGTTATTTTAGGAAAATTTGCATAAATAATCTGTACTTTCTCCATACTTTCAACGTTCTAATAATAAGAGTCCCTACTATCAATTATAACGGAATAATCCGTACGATAATTCATGTATTCCATGAGCAGTACCTCAACCCCGGAATAATCCCTTCTAGAGTCGGGTCATGTTTCGGGTTGAATCGGTTTCGGGAACTCAGGTCAGTTTTGGGTTGCAACATTTCGGGTTGCATCGGGTTTCGATTAAGCATCGGGTTAGGTCTGGTTGAATGTGGGTGATGATCTTTTTCTGGTTGGGTTTGGGGCGGATCGGGTTGGGTTTGTCAGCTCTACATATGACTATTAATAAATCAAACCATCCTTTTTATTTGTTTTAGTAAGAAAAGAAAAAAAAAACGAGCCTTGCTTTTCTCAATGGAAGGAAACAAGTGGGGAAAAAATTACAAGCCCAATCCACAAACTAAAAAGTCCATCTAATTACTGCGGGAGCCCAAGCATTGTTGCCGCCAAATTCATGCAATCGTTTAAATACTCACCTTCCCATTGTTTCTTGATCACTTCACCAGTACCACCATCATATCAGCGTTGTTTTACTATTCTTGACCTAGAATTCACCATGATCTCCTCCACTCCCATCCTCCTCCTTCCCCGGAAACCCGCACCAAGAAAGGTGGCTCGTGTTTGGGCTCGTCGTGCCGTGGCTCGAAGGTCTTCGCCTCCTAGGAAGAGCACGGCTGAGAACGCCGTCAAGAAAAGGCCTAGGGCTCGACTTTCTTCCACTTCTTGTGCTTCGCTTTCGCTCTCCGGTGATTGCCAAGAAGACTGCGATTCTGACTGTGAAAGTTGCGGCTCTTCAGCTGCACCAACTTCGTGTTTAGTTGATGATCACGTGGTGGTATCACTGGGTTTGCTACATATAGTCTTATTAGAGGCGCTAAGGCCTAAGAAGTCAAGACATCATGGCTCTTAATATAATTCCAAGTAGCAGTAGATTCTTTTGTGTAAGAGTTACTAATTAATAGATCATTTGTTTAGGATTATATTACATTATTGTACAACCTTGTTACATGGTTGCATTGTTTGTCATCGATGATGGTACGGTGGAGTTGTCATATGTCAAAACTTTAAAGTTCATCAATGATAATTATAGTGTTTTTTTATATAAGATATCATTTTCATGTGTTTGATATCAATGGGTGAAAGGTTGTATATGTGTGCCCGAGATACGAGTTCAAAATTCCATATTGTCGTACTTCATCTTAATTAGTAGATAATATAACCCTACAGATTAAAAACTACCGCTGAAATTGTATAGCACCATTATCAATTTGTTGAAACTACCGTTATCATTGACTAGTTAAAAATTAGAATGACTATGTATGGCGACAAAGCGGATATGACAATGGCGGCAGCATCTATAAGTTCATGTTTACAGACGTATACTGTATCAGTTTATTGCCGCATTCCACCAACATGGTTTGCACAGACTGTTTTGTCATTCTACAACCTTAATTCTTTGAGTCGTGCTTTGTTAAAATTTGATTTTCTTGGAATATTGACTTTCATAAATTTATGGTGGTGGGAGTTATGGATTCATGTGTGGCTCAAAACTTCCAAGTTCATCAATGATAAGTATAGATTTTTATACAGTAAGATTTATATTTCATGCGGTACCCATAAAATTCCAAGAGGTTGAGGGTTCAAGTCCCTCCTTCCGCACCCGGATTGAAAGCGCGTAGTCCCTCAATTCAGAAACCTCTACTCTAATAAAGGCCCCTTAGATCGATCCGTGAATTGAGGGACTACACGCTTTCAATCCCTTTTCATGAAAAAAAAAAAAAAAAAAGTAGAGCCAAGTAAGAAACTGTTCCTCGAAGCAGAGCTAATTCCTT
>CAAKMY010101662.1:0-10643 GCA_901111285.1 Corrigiola litoralis | reverse complement strand
TTTTTGTCATAAGTTGGGGCATAAGGACAAGGACTGCAGGAACCTGAAAAAATTGGCTGAATTGCCTATTTCTAATAAGGTTCAGGCTGCTGTTGAGGAGAAGCCTATTGCTGAGGTGTCTGAGACTGAAGCAGCTTCTGTAGTTGGTGCTCAACAAGAGGAAATGCATACTTTCACTGACCAGCCTGAGCAGATAAATTTAGAAGAATTTGCTCCTGTGAAGTCTTCTGGTAGGAACTCTCTGCCTCCTCCTTTACTGACAGGGGCTGCAGCTATTCCCATTGTCAATTCATTTGATCAGCTTGATGGTGACATTGTTGTTATGGATGATTATGGGGCGGAGGGCCCAAATCCTCCTCCTATTCCATGATTTTATGCTCTTGGAATATCAGGGGTATGAATTTACCTCTGAAACAATAGGAGGTGGTGGACCTCTTGTTGAAGCATAAGGTGGATATTGGTGGTATTTTGGAAACCAAAGTCAAGAAGAGGAATTTTGATAAGGTTGTTCGAAGGAAGTTTAGGAGGTTTTGTGTGGTTAATAATTATGCTTTTCATTTTAATGGAGGATTTGGGTTGTCTGGAGGGATAATGGTATTGAGGTGGATATTTTGAGTGCTAGTGCTCAATTTGTTCATTGCAGAGTGAGTAGCAAGCTTTCTAATCTGACTTGCTATGTCACTTTTGTGTATGCTTTTAATATTGCTGAGGATAGGTTGGCTTTATGGAGGGATTTGGAAAGCATTTCTAAATCTGTTGTTGGTCCTTGGCTTTGTCAAGGTGATTTTAATGCTGTGCTTCAACTTTCTGAAAGGGTCAGTAAAGCTTTGCCTAAGCAAAGGGAGATGGATGAGTTTTCAGATTGCTTGAGTGTTGCTGGTCTTATTCATTTACCTTCTTCTGGTGATTTCTTTACTTGGACTAATGGTCAGGATGGCATTGATAGGGTTTGGTCTAGGTTGGACAGAGTTCTTGGGAATTCTGTTTGGTTTGATCATCAGATTGATATTTCTGTTTTGTTTGCTCCCCCTGGAGTTTCTGACCACTCTGCTGCTATTGTCACTATTCCTGAGGTAGTGGCTATTATTTATAGACCTTTTCGTTTTATGAACTGTTGGGCGGAGGATGAGGATTTTATGCGCATTGTTGCTACGGTTTGGCAAACATTTGTATGTGGCACTAAAATGTTTAGGGTTTTTACTAAGCTCAAGCTGTTGAAGAGTGAGCTTAGAAAGCTTCATGCTTAGAAATATACTTCCTTGCATCAGAGAGTTATTTGTGTTCATGCTGATTTGCTTGATTCTCAAAATCAGCTGCAAGCTGCACCTGGTAATATGGCTATGCAGGCTGCAGTGAAAACTCATAGAGAGCTTTATGTGAAATTGAGAAATGCTGAAATGAGCAGTGTAACTCAGAGGGCAAAGATTTCTGACATTAAGCATACTAATGATAATACTAAGTATTTTCATACTAAGGTTGCTGAAAAGAGGAAAATCAATAAAGTTAGGACTCTTAAAGATGCTGTTGGGAATATTCTTTATGATTCTGAGGATATTAAATTGGCCTTTGTTGATTTTTATACTGACCTTTTGGGCAAGTCTGTTGATAAAGCTTCTTTTGATAAGGATGCTTTTTGTGATGGCCCTAAAGTTAGTAATGAGCATTGTCAGTTGCTGATTAAAGATGTGACTTCTGATGAAATTAGAAGTGCTCTGTTCTCTATTAATTCTAGCAAAGCTCCTAGAGCTGATGGCTACACTTCTGAGTTTTTCAAGAAGTCTTGGAGTATTGTTGGTTTGGAGATTTGTGAGGCTGTGAAAGAGTTTTTTGCTTCTGGTAAAATGCTCAAGCAAATAAATGCTACTTTCTTGGCCCTGATTCCTAAGAAGGAGAGCCCTGATTCTGTTCTCGATTATAGGCCCCTTGCTCTTTGTTTTGTGCTTTACAAGATTATTAGTAAAGTTCTTGCTGCTAGACTCCAATTAGTTACTCCTGCTGTGATTGGGCATGAGCAAGCAGCTTTCACAAAAGGCAGGAATCTTTTTGATGATGTGTTGGTTGCTCAAGAGTTGGCTAGAAAGTATGGAAGACAGCATAATTCTCCTAGAAGCATTATTAAGGTGGATATCAGGAAAGCATTTGATACCCTTAATTGGTCTTATCTGAGGAATGTGTTGATTCTGTTTGGGTTTCCTCTGCTGTATGTGGATTGGATTATGGAGTGCATCACCACTACCAGTTTCTCTGTTTGTATTGAGGGTGCTCCTGTGGGTTTTTTTTCAAGGCAAAAGAGGCCTTAGACAAGGGGACCCTCTCTCTCCTTTTCTATTTGCCTTATGTATGGAAAGTTTGTCTAGACTTTTGAGGGGGGCTTTCTCTGAGAAATCCTTTTTTGCTCACCCTAAGTGTTGTAGGCTCAAGCTAAATCATTTGATCTTTGCTGATGATTTATTTGTGTTTACTAGGGGGGATGTTCCCTCTGTGCTTTATGTGAAGAGTTGTCTTGATAAATTTGCAGGCATGTCTGGTCTCCAGGCTAACTCTCAGAAGTCTAACATTTATCTTAGTGGTGTTAAGCCTGATGTTCAACATTCCATTTTGCAGTTCACTGGTTTTGTTCTGGGGGCTTTCCCTTTCAGATACTTGGGCATCCCTTTGAACTCTGCTAGGCTTACTTCTGAGATGTTTCATTCTCTTTTGGACAAGATTGCTGGCAAGATTAAACACTGGGCCAATCAGTTTCTGAGCTATGCTGGCAGAATTGAACTTTTGAATTCAGTTATCTTTGGTTTGCAGAATTTCTGGTGCACTTGTGTTTTACTGCCTATCAAGGTGCAGAAAACTATCATTAAGCTTTGTAGGAGCTTTTTCTAGAATGTTGATGCTGGTGTCAGAGAGCTGATGTTTTTTGCTTGGAGTCAGATCACTCTGCCTAGAAATGAGGGTGGTCTTGGTATTAGGAAGGTTCTTAGCTGGAATAAATTACTTTTGCTAAAGTGGATTTGGAAGCTGACTTTGGATCAGCAGAATATCTGGTGTGTCTGGGTGCAAAAATACTATCTGAAAGGTGTTAATATCTGGGATTATCAGATTACTTCTGACTGTTCCTGGGGGTGGAAGAATATAATCAGTATTAGGGATGAATTTGTGGAGAAAGCTGGGGGGATTGCTGCAGCTAAGCAATTGATTCAGGATTGGAGTCTTACTGGTAAACTGAGTCTGAATATGTGTTATGACTTCTTTAGGCATCAGTGTGCTTCAGTAAGATGGGCTAAAACTGTTTGGGATGGGTGTGTCTGGTCTAGGCATGCTGTTACAACAGTTTTTGCTATGCAGGATAAGCTGGCAACTTTGGACAATTTGTGCAGAAGGGGGTTTGTGTTGGTTAATAGATGCTGTCTCTGCAAAGCTCAGCTGGAGCTTAGAGATCATTTATTTTTTGATTGCAGTGTGGCTAGGGACATCTGGAAGCATATTCTGTTATGGAATGGAGAAAGCAGACAGATTCAGAAGTTGAAGGATGAAGTGTTTTGGCTGTGCACTAAGAAAAGGGGAAAACATTGGTTAAAAAGGAAGCTTCGTTGCTCCTTTTGTGCTACTGTTTATACCATTTGGCAGGAGAGGAATAGGAGAGTGTTTTGTGATCAAGTGCAGAGTGTGGATCAACTTATTAAGCAAATCAAATTTGCTGTTAGTGTGAGGATGCTTGATTGTAACTCTAGTTTATCTTACTCTAGCCGAGTTAGATTTTTACTAGATTAGGTTGTTTGTGTGTTTTTCTTTTTGGTTGGTCTTTTCCTTGGTTTGTACTTGGTTATTCTTTGGTGAAATGAAATTTGCTTTATTTCTCCAAAAAAAAAAAAAAGAAAACCTGGTTTTATGTTGTCTTAAAAATGTTACTTGAGTCAAATTTATGCATACTTCTAATTTATTTTTAGAAAATTGCTTGGATACCTTGCATGTAAAGCTAATTGTCTATCTAACATTCAATTGCTTTCAACATTATTCTTGCCGTATCTCCTAATCTTTTACAATTATCTGTTTTCCGTCCTAGTTTCGTAACAATTTCTATCATCATCTCTTATTCCAATCAACCTTGCTCATAACACTCTATAACTAATTAAATATGTTTTTATTATATATTAAACATAACTTGACAACTCAAAAATCCTAGGAGATAAGAAAGTTTCTCTTGCTAATAACTTACATTATAAGTAAATAAGCAATTAAAAATAATGTGACATAATAAAATAAAAATACTCGGTAAACATAGCGAGAAGTCATCGAGATGAAAACAAAATACTCCTCTATCATCACACTCTCAAATCATAGTCATAATCCTCGTTCACCACTCTCTCAAATCATAATCATAATCATCTTCTCTAATCATAATCCTAAATCCTAAACTTTGGGCTTCTTCCTGTAAATTGATGGGTAATGACCTTCTCAAACATCGCATGTGGTGTATGCTAGAACTTCATGGGTTCTATCGGCATCCTTCTTCTTGTAAATAGATGGGTAGTGACTTTCTCAAACACAGCATGTGGGTTGTGCTATAACTTCGTGGGTGGTTTCGGCATCCTCCTGTGAAATAAGTTTTCACATTAAATATATATACATTATAAGAGGCAATTTTATTGCAAAAGAAGATTCAAAGACCATTTACAAGAAGGTCATAATATATTAAATGAAATTGTCTACCACGTATCCTCAAATAGTGTAACAATTTCACTTATTATAAAATTATTAATAATGTAAAGTATATTTAACCATTTTTGTAAATTACTATATTTAATATCTTTTTTATTTTTTTTTTTTGTAAAGATATCCGATTGATCAATATAGAGATCACTATTTTTAATTGGTTTTAATAAGTGTTTAAAGATGTTATTTTGTATTAAATGATCACAAATGTTATTTTGCTAATGAAAACACATATAGAAATTACACATCATTAAAAAATAGCTTATATTGATTTCTTTCATAAATGTTTTCATCTGATTATAAAACCATGTTTTGCATGAGAATAGAAATTAGTATTATATTATTAAATGATACTTAACATGTGTTTTGGTAACAATCAATAAAAAAGTACATTGTTAAGGGTTGATAAGACTTTTGTACCCGAGGGATTAATTGTGAAATACTGGCGTATCCTACAAAAAAGATGTGCACTTATATAAATTGATTAATAAGAAAAGAGAGAGTTTTCGTGAGTGTGTAAGTAAAAGTAGTTACTACATAATTTTGTGTATTTTTGCGTGGGAAAACTTAAAAAAAAAAGATAGCTTCAGAAAAACAAAAATATGTTAGAGAATAGTAGTAATTTTGAAAAGTGAGTTGAAGTTTATGCGTCCAACAAATCCCATACGTGACAGAATTCTTATTTGATAAATTATTTTAGACTTTCTAGGTGAGAGAGAGAAAGAAAGAGAGAGAAGTTGTTGTTAATAGTGATAGGGGTACTTTGGATAATAAAAAATGTTGTGTATGCATAGTATCCTTTTCCCCTTAAATTTGTTCAGCAAAAAAAATCATGTATTTTAGATAGGGATCTATTTCCTGCAGTCACCCAAATTTAATTTTAAATGTCAAATATTTGGAGTCAAATTTAATTTTAAAGCCCAATTATTTGGATGCAAATTCAATTTTAAATGCCAAATATTAGGATTATTTTATATGAGATAGATAAATTTGATGTTTCATAAGTCAGGGTTTGAAGATGGATGGCTAAGATGGATGGTTAAGTCAATAGTCAAAAATATAATTAGCACGTTTGACTCTTATAGTTGTCATGCCAACCTGCTCTTCTTTCTCTTATAGTAGAGGTTTCAGACCAATTAGGTATGGATTTCGTACCCCAAACGTTTCACGTCTAACACTAATATGGCCCCAAAAGTGGATCATCTTAAACCGGAAACACATCGGGAATGTTGTTATGAGAGAATGACATTTAGTCATAGTTTGTGGTCTGTGATAAATACTTGATGAGTACACCAAAGGAAAATTTTGTTGTTTGATTTGGTGGAGTGACTACTTGTCGGTAGGACTGGAATTCATAAATTATTGGGCCTGTGAACTGGACCGGTCAAGACTAAATTTAAAATCTTTGTTGGGACATACCATGTTGGGAATAAACTTTGTCCAATTATATTTATAAATATTGGAAAGCAAATATCAACATCACTAAACAAATATCATTTATAATCTCGTATTTCCTTGAAGCTCACACGCAATGCTAGATATGCAAGGATGGCGGCTGGCAACAGATCAGGGGTCGCTCCTACACATAGTTTTGAAAGTTAAATATTATTAGCAGTCGTCTTTTCTCGAAGCTCATAGAGGCTCCAATCCTAGCTTCTTGTGGAGGAATATTTAGGGAGAGAAGTCTTTACTCCTTAAAGGGGTGAGATAGAGAGTCGGGCGCGGCCATAATATTAGAGTTTGTAATCAATCTTGGCTTTATGGTACTTGTGGTGCTACAATTTCAATCCCAAGTTACTCTAGTGGTCTTAATATGCGAGTTGCTGATTTGATTGACCTAGATGTAAATGTTGAAACGTAGATTTTCTGCGTGCAAACTTCTTCCCTAATGATATACACATCTTGAATTTTTGTCTGAGTCCTAAAATTCCTCATGATACTATCTACTGGTGGCCTGACCAGAAGTTTTGAGGAGCCAGGTCTAAGAGGAAATATAGTGGGAAGTGAAGACCCCTTGCCTTAAGAAGTAAATGTTACTTACGTCTGTTTGTGACCAAAATCCATGGACCAATAGAAGAATCACCCGAGACATGAGTATGTAGACTCTATAATAGAGGAGTTAGCAATAGTCCAATTAGTAGGTTGCACATAAGAATCTATAGCATTCTTAGAGGCCTCCACATCAAAACCAGAGTCATTACCTACAACTGGTGCCTGAGAGCATTGTGTCTTGTTGTGGCCAATTTTGCCAAGATTAAAGCAAACCATATGAAAATTTTCAAATTTAACCTTTTGTCACTCTTGAACCACCCAAACTTTGGAAATCAAGGGTTTATCAAGGTCAATTTCCACACAAACTCGAGCATAGCGACCTTTAGCAGATGAATCTGTGGCAAAATCAACTTTGATGGGTCTACTAACCAACTTGGCAATATCATAAAGAGCAGACTTATCATAGTATTCAATAGGCAGTTCCGGAAATCTAATCTTTTCCAAAGACACATATTCTTAAACGGATTTATAGTAGGTCTGAAATTGGGCCTCCAACGAGTAAGCATGATATAATGATCTCGAGGTAAACTTAAGCAGGCAAACTACCTTGCCAAGATCAATGATTTCTAAATCATGTGAGTGCTGCCACATTCTTGTTATTCTTTGAGAGAAGGTACAAAAGCATGGAGTAAGACCCAAAACCTTGCCCATCAAAGTTTGTTTTCATGGGTTTCTAAGCTTGTCCAGAGTGAGCTTTGAAACTTGAACAACCAAAGGCGAATCTGGAACGTGGTAATTATCATCCTCCCAAGACAAAGATTCTTCAACAAAGCTAGTGGCCTCTTGAAACCATTTAGAAGAGCCTACAAAAATATCCTTAAACGATTTTTGACCAGTGGAAGCGAAGGTTTGGAAATCATCAGAGTTGTCTCAATCCATGTTGGTCTTATTCGAAGCATCCTGACAACCAAGATTATTAGAGTCAAGATCTAAACGATCATCCATGTCCTTTGGAGAGGACATTGGAGGAAGCAAGAAGCTGGAAAGAACGGTAAAAGGTAGAAAACTAGAGAATATCTACAGAGAGCAAAATCAATATTCTCAAATTGGTAATAGTTGTATTACTTTTATACTATTCGCGCTTGTGATTGCGTTACATGTATTGACTTTCTCTTTTATTTTCCATCACGAATATAACTCGTATCATATTATAAGCATCAATTTTCTTTAGTTCTAACAGGAGTTTTCTGGAAATTTTGTGAGGTTCAGTTTCATTTTCCATTGTTGCTTCGAAATTTAGAACAAAAAAATACAGAGTTATGAACACTTAAACAACTCTCCTCCTACCACTCTACGTATGTTCTACGTAAGACATTCATACTGTTTCACTATGTTACTCTCATCCGTAGTTGAGTACTTCAAATTTATGAATTTTTTGAACAGTCTTTCATACTAAAATGGTAGCTTGTCTCGGATCACCATTATGTTTTGATTATGATAGCTTGTCTCGGAGCCTTTTCGATGGCATAGAGGTAATGTAGTTACGGTTGTTTGTGTTCCCCAAAGTCTTCCATATTTCAATAATATGGCTGTGTGGTGTAATTTTCTCAGCAAATGAATAACCCACAGTTAAGGATTTTATCTACATGGTTTTGCATCTTCACATTTTAAGATTTTCAAAATCCTTTTAGGCCTTCTCATTTCTAATTATAGGTGTCTTTCCATGCAGTTATCAATAGCCTCTTTGCCACCATCAGTAAAGACACAAATGCCTATTTGTGGTATTGTAGCCAATTCGGATCTTTCCCTTTGTCCGTGTGAAGACACAAAATTAGTTTTTTTGGATTCATTGCCTATTGACTTCAAATTCAATATCATAGTATGATATATCTATTAGTGCAATTATACTTTGAAAGTACTAACTATTATGGTTTTTTGTATTATCAACAAATTTTGTATAAGATCTAATGTCATGTGGATTTTTTTTATTTTGAAAATAATGTTATGTTAATATTAAACCGTCTTAAAGTAGTAAATTTTAAGGTAATCACTTTTAACTAAATTTTTGACTAGGTCAATTTTCCGTTAAAAATAGCAGTCTCTTATATTAATTTCAATTTGAAGCTTAAAAAACATTGTTAATTAATTAATACATAATGAATATTTTTTTCATTCTTAAGGATGTACACTTGTTTGTGATGTGAGACAAAATTACAAATCATACGTGGTAACTATCTACCACCTACTTGATGGAAAGTATAAGATAGTAGGAAGAAAAGATTTAGACAATAAAATAACTAAGAAATGAAAAGAAATTTCAATTTCAAGATCTATGTCAATCTCACAACATGTATACATGTCCTTGAGTGACACTCGTATCTACTCAGTAATGTTTCTCGTATACCAATCGCTTAATGATGGACATATATCAAAAATCAAACTAATTAAATTACATAAAATTATCCTTATAAATTAAAATAAGCCATAAAATTACAACAAATGAAATAAATGTGATTACCTGTTGTCAATTATTTCATAGTGAAGTTTTAGATGATCTCGAATTTGATTTCATAATTGTTAAGGTTTAAATAAATTATGACAGTCCATTTTATAGATGGTCAATATCTCACCCTGCTAAAACTAATGGCTAATATTGCTTTATTTAATATCCAACCACAATCTAATGATTGAGATTGACTTATTTTAATTCATACCACTTTATCGACTCGAGTTGAAGAACTACTTATCCACCAAATACCTTTATGAGTAGATATGAGCATTCTAATAAATCATAAAAAGGTTAAAAAGTGAATTTGATATTTTTAATGTAGGTCACTTCAAATGGGTTTAATGTCATTCAAATGTAATTCTTTTTTTAAACAAAAGCATTCAATGTATTTCAGTGCAGAGGAAGTTGGATCAATGACTTTTATACTCATTCGTTTGAGCTTTTTAATGAACAACTAGATTATGAGTACCTAAAATACCCTCTTCAACCACGAGGTTAGCAAAAATTTGCAATCATTAGATCAACTTGCATGATTTAGATGGCTCTTACACATATTGCATAAAAGTGCACATGCAATGATGTTTCGGAGAAGAGCTCGTCCAATGGTTAGTGTAAGAGTTCCATCAAAAAGTTCAAATTTCGCCCATTATTAAACAAAAAAATAGGTACGATCGCCGAAAAATCTACCATAATGGGAATTCATCAATTACAAATTAAAGAGGAAGTATGAAAGATAACAATCATGACATCACTCTAATGTACCAAGGAGATATTTGCACGAACAGAAGTCAGTCTGAATGTCTGATGGCAATAGGTTGACCATCATACTCCCTCCGTCCTAATAGAATAGCCCCATATTCCTTTTAAGGGTGTCCCAATAGAATAGCCCAATCTCCTTATTTGGTAAAATTTGGGTTATTTTTATCACTAAAATGCCCTTACTTTTGGATGTGAAACACCCATATGCTTATATGGGCTACCACAATCTCCTTTTTAATCCTTTATTTTCTTCTCTCCTTAATCTTTGTGCCAAAAACATATGGGGCTATTCTATTGGGACGGAGGGAGTATGCACTAATACCTTGGAGCTGGTACACACGCACATATGAGAACCGTATAATATGCCATGATTAATACCGCAAATGGGAAGAAAGGGTGTTCGTCAGCTTGAATGTGTACCAGTGTTTGTCTTTGTGTGTTTAGTATGGGTTGCTTAAACAATTGGAAGCCAGTAGTACAGAATTCAGCAAAAGTCGGTTAACCTTGCGACTTTTTGAGACTCGCATAATTGGGATTAGGGCTTACAGAAAATTGGCCGAGGTACCGAAGTGGGATTCGGCAGTTATTTCCAGCGATATACACAACAGGTTCTCCACTTCAATAACAGATATTGACGAAATTGGGCAATAACTAACCTTTTTCTTGTCTGTTTGCGCAC
>CAAKMY010101651.1:5329-19207 GCA_901111285.1 Corrigiola litoralis | reverse complement strand
TTTTGTTATTGTAAATTGTATGTTTCAGTTATTTCTAAACAAAAAAAAAATGAATTTTCCAGTACGTGTAGTTCACGCACAAGCTTCCGGCAAAAAAATGTGTTTTTTTGGTTTATTTGTTGCTGAGTTATTTTATATTACCAAGTTGTCGCCTGAGTTAATCTTTTTACAAAGTTGTCGTTGGAGGTGATTTTTTTTTACCTTTTTGGCAATTCTAGGATTTCTTATTGTCAATCCATGTTATTTTCATAGTCGTGTGACTATTTTCCTATATGTCTCGGTGGCTTATAAATATTTTTGGTCTAAAGTCTAAACAAATCGTAATAAACACAATCATATCCATAATCCATTGGGTGCAACCCAAGATAGAAGTGTCTTGCTTATAAGTGTTTAGTGACCATGGTATTGATTTTTGGTTATGTATTTTTGATTTTTTTTTATTGTTCGCACTCCCCAGTTCTAAATCAATCTGTTTATCAGAACATTATATCAAACTAACTTTTGGTTGAGAAAAAGAGCTATCTCATTAATTTGGTTATAACACCCTTTTTCTAATAAAAAAATGTTGGGGTTTGTTTTTTTATTAATCCGAACATTGTTCATGTTTAGCGTATATGTATGAAAATAATCCTCCTAAACTAAAAGAAATCAGAGACCACTATCCATTTTATATTTAAACAGGTAAGACAGTATATTAGTAAACTAATCACTAATCATGATCATCTTGATTAGTTATCCTATAAAAAGAGATTAGTACGTTGTGAGAATATCATGCCGTTGACGAAAGACATTAGCAACAACTTCTTTTATGTCGTTCGAAAACATGATTTTCAGCTCTGACCGCCATGCTAGTTCAACCATTCCTGGAAAAACTATGGCAAACCACCGAGGGAAATTCTCATGGTTGCCATTTTGCTGGAGAAGTTTGGTTGAATTTGAGGCAATAAATTGCATCCCTGAAAAGTTTGAATGAGCAATGTTAAAACCACAATCAAACGTAATGTATTTACTTGTTAGTGTAGAGGCGGCGCAGAGCAGAAAAGACTGAACGAAGTAATTTGGAAATGAGATAAATGCTTGTCAATTAGCAAAAAAATCAACAGCTAAGGTATACTTGCACACATGCAATTGTTGCCTTATAGATCACTGCTACAGTAATAGTAATAGATATATAGATGAACCATCCACATGAATTCATAAAAGTTATTTTGACTTATTGGATAAAAACATAATGAACCATCCACGTGAATTCATATAAGACCTATGATTTTAGGAAACAAGCCTTTGGTCCCATCTTTTTAAAGTAATGTGTGATGTTCTTATATTAAATTATGGCTTTGCCCCTCTATAATTAGGATTACAAAAAGAACTGAATAAGGAACCCAGACTCCAACATGTTTTATTTTCCTTCATTGTATGGCCAAAAGTTCATGAAGTGATTAATATGAGAATAGCTTTAAAAAATGTGAAAGCAAACCCTCTCTTTTTAGGAAACATTGTGCATAGACTTTGTTTGCTATTATTTATTTTTTTTTTCTAATATTTTGTCCACTTGTTTTAACTTCTTTGAGTTTTCCTAAACTTTCTGTAATTTCCACTGCTAGTATTATGTACATTTACCAATCTGTTTTGTACAAAATAAGAAATTTAAATAAAATTTAAAATTATAGATGCTCATTTATACACCTGCAATGAAAACTAAAATATTCTCGAAAAATGTGCATCAAATAGTTATCATTAACAGGCCTTGGAGAGGATGGGAGTTGAATCCTATTCTTCATGGTGGAATAATCTCCAACTAATTGGAGCTAATTGAGCTCCACCTAATTCCCATGCATCAATACGTACGAATGAAGATTACGTAGAGTAAACTTTTTTGATAATAGGAAAAAGATACTTAATAATATTTATTTATTTTCATATTTATTTCTCTAAGATTGCATAAAGTAAACTTTTTTGATAATAGGAAAAAGATACTTAATAATATTTATTTATTTTTCATATTTATTTCTCTATATATATGTTAATATAAAATTGAACGTCAAAGGTCCAACTTGAATAATAAGGATGCAACCATGCAAGTATTTTTGAAACAAATAGATCAGAGTATCGAAGTAAGACAAGCTAGCCACAACTATATCGAATTATATGGAGGAAAAGATACTCTGTTTCAGTAGATTTTTAACATCTGAGCAACTTTTCTTACACATGCAACTTACAAATGATAACATTATATTGGAAAAGAGAGAGTAACTATTTGAGTCAAAGCTAGAAATAATCAATATATATAATTTTATACTAAAAGTCATATAAGGTAAGAAAGAAAGAAAATTTTAGTATTCTATATAATCAAAAGATCTCTTACAAGAAATAAAAAAGGCAATTGTGCAATTGTGCAATAGTGCAAGTACTATGCTTGGATTTTTTTCACGTTTTCCCTCTATCATTTCAAGTACTATGCTTTGAAATGCAATTGTGCAAGGCATTAACTTGGTATCATATGATATTACTATGTGTCAGTGCGTTCATCTAGAGGTTATTTCCGCTATTCTGATAAGAAGTTTTTAAATTTTATTTTTTATGTTTTTTTTTTATGTTCATTGTTATAATGGGTACATTGAAGTTTTTAAATTTATGATGAGTTTACTTATTTATGAAAAATTACAAGTATATGTATGGATACTCATGACTCATGAGACTTATAGGTAGAATTTAAGTTATTCCTTTTAGATTATTTTAGAGTAGGTATAGTATATAGGCGATTATCTGGTAAATATATTAAGATTCTATGGAATATCTCATTGGCACAGTTACACTACAGTGTTAGCAAATTATTATCATAAGGGATACGAATGACTTATTTTGGAGGAGTAACATAAACTTGGTTAAAACTCTTATATATTAGAGAGTTGGTAAAAGTCGCCCTTAAAATTGATTAGGTCGCCCAAAAAGTAGATACTTTTTCATTTTAGGGGAGGCCATTGGAGGAAAACATGAGAAATATCTTTTTTAGGGCGATTTATTTATGGTGTACCTTATTCATTTGAGATTTGATCTCCAATTGTATGCGACAGTGATTGTCAAGCATATAGGAGAATGTGACTCTTTTTTTCACTAGATTGGACTTTTGACACAATTATATATTGATCATTAATAACTCAAAATATATAAGAAGATATTATATATAAAAAAAAGTTATATAAAAGTATTGGTCATATATACCTATCATAGATTTCGTAATTTATGAGTAAAAGTCGTATGTGTACAATCATATTTAGGTTGTATGAGTTTAAATCGTATGTGTAAAGTTTTGTATTCCTAATTTTAATAATGTCAATGATCATCTAAAACAATGTGTTTAGTAGCATATAAATTGAGAGGGTTAGCAACTAAAGTTTAAAATCTATTACTATGTATAATTTATTAGAAAAGCTTTGTTTTATTATTTTAGGAAAGCTTTTAGATGAGGCATGTGCGTATTACGGGCTTTTCCACTAGTTCATAACATAAAAGAATCTAGCTTCCTTAGAAAAAAAATTTGCTCTTGAAATAAGTAACTTTCCCCGCAACATTGCTTACCATTCTCAATGTGTGCGTGGCCCAAATTCCAAGTTTTTAAAGCAGCCATGCAAGCTAGGGTTGCTGGAAGAGATTCAATGGTCGGATTACCGTGGCAATCCCTCTCTCCCCAGAACCCTTCTGGCCTTTGGTTGTTGAGAATCCACTCCAAACAGCTCATAAACATGGGCTTCTGCTTAGCTTTCGGCTGACCATCACCAATCATGGCTAGCCATGCAGTGTCATAAGCAGAAGCAGAAACAAAGGAGCAAGGATCAGCAATGACCTTTGCGACCATTGTTCCCTTGATCTTCTCAAGTAGAGCTTGAATAGTATTCAAGGAGCTCGCCATTATTTTTTGTGAAAATACAATGTATAGGGAGCTAGAAACTAGAAAGTTGATGCAGCAAAAGTTAAATGTTCTTGATATGTTTAGCTTGATGATATTCGACTATTTGTATAAATTATTTATACACTGGAAAACGAGTTCGTACTTCAGGTTTTTATCAAACAAACAAACTGAAGCTAGTCTGTGGCACGTCAATTCCATCATACTCCGTACACTTAATTATGAGGAATTGAATTCGGTCCATTTACTGCAGGAGTTTGACCAACACAGGAAAATCAAATTATCCCACACACTTAATATCTTGCCCCAGTTACGTACGGAGTGGAAATTGATTTCTTCCATCTCATTTCTTCTTTCATTATCTGATCATTGTGCCACGAGTGGAAATTGAAAAAGGTTGTCATCACGTTCGTCACCTTAATAAAGCTGTTGAAAATACTGCTTCTGATCCAAATGATTGCTCTAAACTTCATTGTTCACAAAAACCTTTCATGTATGGATGGCTATCCCCACTCGAAATCTCATGTAGCACTCTTACTATATTTTTAACAGTCTGCTACTTATTCAAAGACAAAAAAGTCTTGGAAGAGATAAAAGAAGACGGAGCTATAATGACCTAACAAAGGGATAAAATCAATGACTTGATTTAGACTTGTAGGAAGCTTGAGTCGATTTAGATTGAGAGAAGCACATCCACTTTTAAGGTAAAAATAGACTGTCTTTTCTGATAATTAGCGTTCGACCCATGGCTAATTAATAAACCAGTGCCAGAAACAACCTTTGCTAATGCCTTTCATCTTTTTCCCCTCAATTCAACGTGGAAATGTTATGGGCAGATTTATAGGGAGAGAGATATATTTCTTTTACTATTGGTTTGTTGGCCTCTCTAGTTATATATTTTGTACATAATTCAGTTGTGGAATTGGTAATAGCTAATGACACAACGAAAAATGTATATTATTAGTACTAATTTAATCGATCCCCTTTTTAATTTTTTTTTTTGACTCCGTCACTGGAGACACTCGCTTACATGTGAATAACACCTATGAGGCTCTTTGGTAGTAATCACCAATATTAATAAAGTTGTTCCAAATGGGCCCAGTCCAGCTCGAGTTTGGGACGTGTTTGTTCAATACTTATACCGTAGATATGGGGGTATATACATTTACATGCCCCCTGATTTAAATGATCGGCACCTATAAGTGAAGGAAAATGTACATGCACTTTTAGTGATTTGCATGTATAAGTTAAAGAAAATGCACACAAAAAAAATCCCATAAAAGATTTTGCACTAATTTGCACATATAAGTAACGAATTTGCACATATACTTTTAGTATTTTGCACATATTTCTGTGGTGGCACGAAGAGAACCATACCCCCAGGAGTATGGTATAATTTGCCATGTTTGGAGTAAAGATGCGACTCGTAAACGAGAAATGGGCTTTGGATATGAAATTAGTCAATAACGCTCGATTTTATCCTCAAAAAAAATAAAAATAACGCTCGATTTTGATTAGGGCCGAGTAAATTTGGGCTTTGCACCCGCTTTTAGCCTGGTCATGATATAAATCTATACCCGCGTAAATTTATGTAAGCATTTTAAACTTTTCTCATTTTTCTCAAAATAAGTAAATATAAGAAAACAACAAGGCCTTATTTTTTCTTTTTGCCTACATTGTTCCATAAATTTGTCGTAATGTTACTTTTTTTTTTTTTGTTTACTTAATATAGGTGCTGTTGCTTACTTGTTGTTGGTGTTGGTGTAGCCGTAGCCTTTTCTTTTCTTGACCAATTTTCGTTTCCGAAATTTGGAATCTAGGGCCTTTACGACCGTTGACAAACATTTTCTCATCCAATATTTATAAGTCCCAACAAACAAAACTGAATATGTTAGGACTATCAATATGTTTAAAATGAGTTAATATACGCTCCAGTTCCACCTATAGAAGCTAGGTAGAGGATGTACGTTTGAAGGTTCAATCCATATTTTTTAAACAGTACGTAGTACTTGTATAGCGGAACTAACCCCATTCATGCGATACTACTAAACGTTTGTCGTCAAGAAAGGAAACCTCAAGTCTCCCGAGTCCCAACCAGTAGCCCCTACATGGCTACATGCATTACACCGACCATGTGGACACACTGATGGAGTGCTGATGTTGAAGCATAAGTTGTCATAATGGAATTAGAGCCGTAGTTATGGATACTACCTTACTGATTTTATAATTACTGATTTCATGCGCTTCGATGACCACCGAAAATTCTATTCCATTCCCACATCAACCATCGGTGACAGAGGAGTATTGTTATGGAAACTCCCAAATCTGAGCTAAAAAAAAAAAAAACAATCAACAATCAAAATTAAGCCCCTACAGAGGATGAAAAATACAAAAATATTTTGCACGTTGATAAGAAAGATAACTGAAAGCTCAAATTCAAAATGACATACAAGAAAATCAATGAGGAAATTTTGTCAACAAATTTGACAATAATGGGAAAACAACTTACAGTACTGGAGTTTATGAGTATGAGTGACCAATATGAACAAATTAATTTAAGCCTTTTGCGCATAAGATGTTTAGAAAAATTCAATCTCCAACTCAAGCTAGCTAAATAGATAATTAATCAGTTATACAATCTCCAAATTAAAATATATAAGAAAATCCACCTAAATTACTTCACAACTTGAAAATTTAAAATAATTAACAGAAAATTAAAAGGGGAGAAGAAGTTAACAACAGTATAAGTGTGAAGTTAAGATATGAGCGGGCCTGGTTTGTGGATGTGCAAAATGCACATTTGCATAGACCCCCCCCCCCCCCCCCCCCCCCCCCCCCCCCCACACACACACAATAATCAAGGGCCACTCTAAGCATGTTCACTTGTTCGATAATTTATGATTATGAAGAAGCTGATATCAGTAGCCAAGATAACACACATATATTCCTCTTTTCATATTTGCAAGACTATTTTTCAGATCAATCCAATCACCTTTCTCTTGCCTCGGAATTAGAGCAGTTTCGAAATGGATCAGTTCGGGTTGAGTGGAGCTTCTTTTGTACCCCGGGAATCCCTTGCTTTAATTTTGGCAACGGCTTTTTTTAAACAAGAAAGGCAAGGGAGTTGAGGAGCGGCACAATATGAGCCGGAGTGGCCATCGAATTAAGAATTGTCCTCCCTTTAACTTGACATTGGACTAATTGCATTCCAATCTAGATCCACTCCTAACAAATTTGCCCCGAAACCGGTCGATCTAGCCATGAGGTATCCGAATAAAAATTAAAGGTCTTTCTCTTTCTGCTAACCCATGCACTTTTGGTCTTCTTTTATTGGGCTTAGAATGCTACTACTATTCTAAATCCCATAGATGCTCTTTCTTCAAAAAAAATTGTGAAGATTAAGTCAACTCGTGTCATGATAGTATTCGGGTTGTATCGGATTCGGATTACATCGGGTCATTTATTCTTTCAAGCCGGTTCGAGTCTGATTCGAACCAAATTAGTTTCGGGTCAACTTCGGGTCAAGTTATTTCTACAATAATATTAAATTAACAAGATTTTATTCAATACTGTATATCAGATTTTAAGAATTAGTAAAAACATACTATATAAAATTAACCTTACATTATTTTTTTGATGATAACTAACTATGGTTCAATCAATATTGTGTTTGATATATGTTTTGTGTTGAATCGGTTTCGCGCCAACTCGGGTCGGTTTCTGATTAAGTTCATGTTCCAACTTTACGGATTGTATCGGGTTTCGATTTAGCATCGGGTGGGTCGGGTCAATTGTGGGCGGTGACTTTCTCGAGTTGAATCCGGTCGGATTTGGGCGGTCGAGCTGGTTTTGCTAGCTCTATTCAAAATCTTGAAAACCCATTTGATTTGAAAAATGCGAAAAGGGTGCCAATCGTAGTTATCTCTTACATGATTATTTGTAGACGCATCTAAGTAAACCAGAACCAATGTGACAAGTTCTGACCAAGGAGCGATAGACAGATAGTAACTGGTAAGTACATCTTTCATGTCCTCTGTTAGCCCAATTAATCCTCAGAATGGTCTTAACATATAAGGGCGAAGGCTCTTTTACTAGTGTCGGCCTTCGTATGACACAGTGGCTGTTGTGGATTCTTTCCCTTCCCTCCAGAAGCCCAATAAGAAAAGGTGTTCTACAATTGCATTTGTTACCTTTGGCGACTCCTCAATCTACCACATTAGGTTTTTTTTTTGTGTTTTTGGGGTACTGTGGCTGAGTGGCTGCTAGGGGATTTGAAGCTAGGACAACCTCAGACAGGTAGAAATCCCAACCATTGGCCCACCTTGCTCATCCTCCACCACATTATATAACCCCCCATAATAGAATTTTGATCTCAGAGATTAGCTTACCCTCATTTATCAACTTGAGATGGTTGCAATATAAGACTAGGAGTTCTCCATCATGATCTCCTCGTATGTTATAAATTGTGTAGTTTTATATTTTAACATACCATTTGTATTCGCTTCAGTTCGAAGTACTCCGTATACTATATATCATGATCAGGATTTATGGAAAAACTAGGACTTCCAATGTTCCATGTTCTACCAGAGAGTGCAGTGGCCCAAGAACCCCATCATCGCCAATAGACCCAACAAGTAAGGAATTTCTCATGCTGACGAGTTAAAACATCTGCAAGTAATTACATAAGAATCTACCTTTTAATCGATAAACATTTCTACTTGGCCATCTGGAGAGTTCAGCCTGTTACTCAATACTTACCTGTCTTGTTTTTGATATGGTTGCACCTTAAAGCTATTTGGTAACTGGACAGATTCGAAGTCATCCATACTTCCTATCTACAAGAAGCTCATTGCCTTGGACAGTTGGACTTAGAATTTGGGTACTGCCGTACTGGTGTATTCTATTCTTATACTCCTATAGTCATACTTTGGTCCATTGTTTCTGTCAGTGGCGAAACAGATGGAAGAATCCCTGTTCTAGTCTGATATAGCATAATGTTTTTGGATTACCTATCAGTAAACCATGGACGCAGTGTTACCACGAAAGACAGGTACTACCTCTTCTGAAGGAGTTTGTTGAAAAGAAAGAAACGGTTCTACCATGAAATCTTTCAACTTAAAGGGAAGAAAAAAGAACAGAGGGAGCTAGTTCTGTTCATTGGAGTTAATGTAAAATGTGAATGGAAAGAATTTAGCAAGGCTACGAATCTACGATTATCTATTCAGTATGATGCTGACGCTTACGGACCCTTCTTTTATAAATTGTTGCTTTGATTTTTATCTCCAAATCAGTGGCTCGTGTCATGAATACAAGGAGCTCACGTTTGCTACATAAAGAGGAGCTGGCCTTGCTGTGCGCCTGTGCCCAAATTCGAACCTAGCAGCTCGCTTGCGTTGTTTACATATTTTCTTCAGTCAGAATCTCCACCATCAGCTCGTAAAAACTTAGTACAGTGTGCTATTTCTAGGTTCAATGAGGTAATTTGGCCACCCAAGTTTTGCTTTTTGACCATAAGAGATCTCTAATCCAGCTAGTTGGTGACATATGGGGATGTCACACTGAGATGCCACAAAAATAATGAGAAATACTTGATCTGTTCGCTTATAATTCAATCAACGTTCCTTTCTCACCCCATAATAAGAATGCAGTGACTACACACAATTTATAGACAAGCTAACTAGTATTCGAACAATCAGATTCAAGAACTTTGACATGCATAGTCAATACCCGTATCAGTGTATCAATAGTATGATCTAATGTAAAATGTAATACTAAAATACACGGTAAATGGAAACTTATCAACTAATTCATATACAAGCTATAGGCGTATAGTTCACCAACCTGCTCATCATGTAAAAATCTCACATTATAGCTACCTGTACGTTATACTAAAATGTATACTTTTTACCGTACCGTTTGTGTTTGCTTTAGTACGTACTATGGAGTATGTGTCATGATCACGATCGATGAAGAAACTAGGGATTCCATGTTCCACCAGAAAGCTGATGAAAGGGTGGCCGAAGAACCCCATCATCTCCAATAGACCCAACAAGCAAGGGACCTCCCATGCCAAAAGGAACACTAGTAGTCCCTTGGGGAAGTTGACTCAACATAGAAACAAAGGAGCTGTTCCCATCAGTCCCTGTGCTCCCTGTCGTCTGTTGATCCGACTGTGCATGATGAAATCGCTTACTCGACGATGAGCCAACCGGCCCCATCTCGTCCCAATACATTGAAGCTGAGAGCTCGCGCTTATGATCCTCTTGCATGCTAGCTACAGGGGATACTCCATACAAGTGGTCCGGCCGAGAGTTTGAAGTGGCTAATGAGGCTTCATAGAGACCTTGATCATTACTTTGGTCCATTATCAAGCCACCGGGATTAGTATGTCTTGAAGAAAATGTCCTCATAAACTTTTGTTGCTTTATCATCTCCTCAATCAAGTCATCCCTCTCAGGGTCCATCGGTCTCTGAGAGTTGCTCTTCTTGTAAATTCGACATAGCACCCAATCATCAAGCTTAATCACCATAGAAAAAAATAATTCTAATTAGTACATGTCACAAGTGCCAATGACTATTTCAATATAAAAAAAACAAAAAAAAAAAAAAAAACAAGTGCCAATGACAAAGTTCGAAAATCCGAGCAAGCTAATTAGTACACTTTGTAGTTTGTACCAAACTGTGTTAGATGAACTTCTTATTACTGAAATTATTTGAGCTTACAGACTAACTAGACACAAACTATGAAGCTCAAGCTCTTCATATTTGCTCAAATGCCTCTATGCGACACTTTGCACGCGGACATGGTTATAGACACTAAAGACTTCATCTTAAGCTAAAAACATGCAAAATTTTGAGTCTAAGCAACATAGACCAAAATATTTTGTTATTGAAGAAGCATGCATACCCGTAGAGAGCCTTTCTTGGAATGACCTACAAGGGGATGAGGCATTTTTGAGTTGCCATTAGCATCGATAAGGCGAAACTCGTGCATAATCCAATCAGTCTTGATCCCTCTAGGAGGTTTACCACCATAGAAGACGAGGGCCTTTTTAACTCCAACTTTTTGGCTACCATTAGATGTCAATATAGGCTTATCAGTTCCTGTTGCCTTCCAGTAGCCTGAAGTAGCTGCTCTGTTAGGCCGTGCTCCATTTGGGTACTTTCGATCCCTAGGACTAAAAAAGTACCACTCATGCTCCCCAAATATCGCCTTGCCTACATGTTACCGTGACATATAGTAGATGTTCAATTAATAAAAAGATAATTATAAAGACGAATGCATAAATATAATATCAAAGTACGCGAACCCATTTACTATAAATGGGTAGCTATTTAATTCTTGGGTACGCCACTATGATAGATGGTTGAGCTAATTAACTTCTTGATACGCCACTATATGAGATGAGTAGGAATCTTATTGTAATATGATAATAAAAGGCGAAAAAAGAGATTAGGGGATTAGAAAAATGAAATTACTTGGTAGTTCCCAAGGATCAAATTTGTATAAATCGACCTCGGCAATGATTGCAACAGGAAGAGGGGAGGAGGAGGCCTTCCTTTTGAGGTAGTGAATGATGAGTTCTTCATCAGTAGGATGGAAGCGAAATCCAGGGGGTAACTGAGGGTAAGGTGGTGTGGAAGATGAATCAGTGCTCTCCATAATTTTTCCAATCAAATTTTGATCATCATCAGTGTAAGAACTTTTTTTATGGGAATTGAACATATGCCTTTTTTTATGTCCTGTTTGGCAAATATATGGGTGGGAAGAAAATGAGAGGTATTGGCTGGTAGGTTGCCACTGAAGTACCAAACAAGACCATTAGGAGGTCGACACGTGTGAAGTGTGAAGGTGGGGCCCAGACAGGCGATGTCCATGTAACAAACTAAGGACAAAGGTGTGGGATGTGGGATAAGGGAGTTTCTCAAGTATGAAACTGCTTTCTGAAATGTTAATGTCACACTTTTCTTATGCGGAAGACATGGCCCACCAACTGCGCCGCCTGATCTTCTTAACCAAGAAACTGATTCTTGGAATTTTTGCCAATCAGTAGTAGTGTTATGTAGTGAATGATATGGAACCCATACAACTAAATGCATGATTTGGAAACCATGGTCTATCGCTTGCTAAAGGTGTCTAGTGGACCGATTCAGATATGAACTTTGGACTAGTATGGAACAACCACGGATAGTATAGAATTCATGCTGTTGTGTGGTCAACAAGTGTAATTTATTAAGTATTGATCCATGAAAGTTGAGCTGTGAACTACATCAAAGTTTGAAAGTTGTGAAAGGTGGTGTTCGGAGCTGAGACTTAAGAAAGGATACTTCTACTATACTTGTTGAAAAATAATGTTAGTTGTCGGAAAGTCTTGTATGACATGTGATCATCTTTAAGTTAAAGTTAAACGGCTCTAAAATGAATATATATTCGATATCAAGTGGTCATTTTTATTACATTGTTAATGAAAAATGTCTACTTTAATTTAAATCGTCTTTTTTAATAATTTGTGATTGTTTATATACTAGAGATTCATTCAAATTGTATTAGATAACTATAAACTATTGTTTTTCGGTGTCTCCGATATTGGTTAAGTGAGAATAATCTCATAACGGATGATCTAAGTTTCCGGCGCGATCCATAAATATATATAGTTTCAGATACGGTACACAATTACACATCATATGCTCAACGCACAGCCTCAGCCAATCAATTGAAGAAAGACCCAGGGAGAGAAAGCAAAGAGTTAAAGCATGAAAGTACGAAGTTACACCAGCATGCATGACCTTGTCAAAAGAAGAAATGAAGAATCCAGCAGCATGCATAACCTCTTAAGAATTAAGATGCAGAGTGACTAGTGATGCCTAACCAAAGGGCAATGATTTTTACACTCCCCCATTTGATTTTTACACTCTTCATTTGAGAGGAGTAGATTCCTGCACAGGAATCTGTGCTCTCACATGAAAGGAGTGAGTGAGAGTGTAAAAATAAAAAAATAGAGTGTAAAAATCAGTTTCCCTAACCAAAGTATATGAAGTTCGTCTCTTTGTGGCTGCTGTCTGTCTTTACTGCAATGACTTGAACCATCATAATCACTAATCAGCCATGCCACCGAAGTTAGGCCTCTTTGTTTAATTGTCTCTACTTTCCAAGGGAGGACCACATTTTAAAGATAACCTCTTTTTTTTCTTCTTTTAGTAAAATAATCATTGCTTCTGCATGCTATTCTTAACACTTATTAGTTGATAACTCTTCAAGTATGAACGAATCAACGATAGATGTGGTTTCCAGCCAAAGTAGCTGAGTAAGGATAAACACCTTGTGACTTTGTATTAGCTAATTAAAATGCCGACAACTTACCATATCTATCTATACTATATCTATTAAAAGACGTTGCAAGTTCAGGAGCCCACCACCTGTAATGCCACGTCATTGTCACATCATCGCCAACTTATCATACATTAAATCTTAAGCCAAAACTATACATATTAATTAGTATAATAAATACCACAAAACTCAACTTATATTACAAAAAATACCAAAAAGTAAAATGTGAAACAAATAGAACATAAAAAATACAACAACAAAAAAAAATCACGAAAATGTTACCATGATTCGACCCCGTGAATTTCACAGGGCCAAATACTAGTTTTTCTTATAAAGACTCGAGGATTGTAAACTTGTTAGGTGCACCATGCGCTCCAAACATTGGCTTACGACAGAGAGGTCGAAAACTTATACATGTCAACGATTTTAAGGTGCACTATAAACTAGATTTTTTTTTGGGATATTCTACATAGTAAGCCTCTGTTTTTCACTTTTCCACGCGGTCACTATAGCCCTTTTTGTTTTCTATATGGTCACCCCCAGTTTCAGTCCGTTAAATCTTCGTAAGCCTTCCATTATATTATCGACTAATATATGCCGAGTTAAGTACTAATGTGGGTGTTGAAGTTTGCTAATAATTTCA
>CAAKMY010101640.1:0-17336 GCA_901111285.1 Corrigiola litoralis | reverse complement strand
AATATTAATTATTTTATAATTTAGTTGTTTTTATATCAATATCAACAAAATTAAATGACATTAAGTAGGTTTTAATGCATGCTAAGTTGACAGTCGACTGTACCATATGAGCTGCGATACTACGATATTTGGCATACTTATTTGACACGATGTTGTTGCAACAACACCTTTTAACAATATGGTATAGATAGATAGATACTTCGTATTTGATTGGATATATGTTGTTCATGTTGAGCATTAAGAGGAGTCGTATTAGACACATTGAAGCACACAGTTTTGGATAACGTTCTCCATCCCTTTATCTGTTTCTTTTTCATCTGTGGAGTGTTAAGTATCGTGTCCAATGTTCGTAATTAAAGTAGTACTGGACATATTTTCTACTTGTTTAACTATACGACAAGCAGCAAAAGCAAATAAGAAAAGCAATCCAAGAGGCCCAAAGAAATTATGAGACTGTTAACTCTTTGATCATCGTGATGAGACCTGCTTTCCTACACTTGAAAAAATTATTGATACAAAAATAAGGGAAGCAGGTATAAAAGGATTTAGGAGTGTCCTAACTTGAGATCAATAAATTCTATATTGATACTCCGTATAAAATAGACAAATTATCAAACTGATCTAGTGAGCAAAATACACAACTAAACAATGTTATATATATGAAAATTCATTCGACAACCGTGTGCTGCAACGTGTAAAATATTTCTAACCCGCTTAACATGAGAGCATGCAAGATAAATCTCGTTTAATAAACATGGGAGCAATAAGCCAGGTTAGAGTTTGTGATAGTGAATTTAATTACTTGATAATAATGATCAGTTCCTTGTTTTACGTGGTGTGGGGGAATCATGTGGGATGAGATTGAAAATGAAGCTGATGGTTTTACTAAAGTGATATTCACTTTTACTATAAGAAAAGGCTATTTAATTAGCGACCAATTTATACGATCAAATATAATTTGGTTGCCAATATACGATTAATTAGTCATTGCTTTGCAAAATAGCACCATTAAAATGGTTGCAAAGTAGCCTTTTGCAATCGCAAAAATTTGATCGCAAATATATAATTGGTTGTAAAAAGCCTTTTGTGTCAATGACCAATTTATTTGGTCGTAAAATCGCCTTTTCTTGTAATGATAATTAATTCTCACATTCATTATTTTCTCTAATTACTACTTTTTCATGATAGTAAATCTATGGCAAAATTAAAGAGACTTCTAATTTCTACAAACCCCCCCCCCCCCCCCGCCCCTGGTTATACCACAAACAGTTAAAACATGTTACGCCTTCATGCAACGGAGGATATTTGTTTTGTTTTGGGGGTTAGTATTTAAAAATGACTAGGGTTGGGGGTGAGACTTGGAAAGGGCCTTTTTGATCCAAATCCAAATTCTTTGTATTGCCGAACACAGAATTTGGGCCACATCTGGATTTGAAATCCAAATCCATGTTCTCAAACAAACCATAAAGAACCATAAAAATTTACTAAAAAAAAACTGTTAACATGAAATGAATGAAAAAAGCAAGCGCTAAGTTGTAGATGCAACCGAAGGAGTAATAATCTATAAAGAACTGGGACATATGACATAAGTATTCGACTAATTAAGTACGTTTCAGCATCTTGATGTACACATTACATGGTACGGCAAACCCCGACTAGCCATGTGAATGACGCGGGTCGCTTAGACAGCAACTAATCAGTGTTAACTTATCACTTCTCAGTGGGTAGTCGACTAGTCGCTACTAGCTACTACAATATGTGTCTTACAAAGATAATCGTCAAAGTCACTTCAACATCTATATAGGTGATTAAGTATAGGAAGCTCGAGTATTTGGTTATGATCTTATGTACTTGGAACCAATACAAATTAGGCGAGTCAAAAAATGGACATGGAGCTATCCCTTTCATTTTTGGTTTCATAAATCAGAAATCAACTGTCCCAAGTGTACCTAATTTATTCTATCTGTTCTAATGGGAGTTGATGTTTACAAGTTGCATGTATGTATTATGGTTCATTGAATCATTGGTATGTACTCTGTATTATGTAGCTGCTAGCCTGCTACCCAAGCTTAAAAGGTGATCAAAAGTTTATTATTTGGCTCTGCATAACCATTTTCACAAGGCCAGTCTTCATAAACTAAACACACTCACAAGTGGCCTTGAATAATAATTACTAACAACATGTAAATCAGAAAAAGGTGTTCAATCCGAGTCTTAGAGTTTGAGTCACAAAGAAGGCAGCTTTCTCATCACAGACAGTACATTATAGATTTTCTCTTGTGACCTGTATAAAGCTTATAAAGCAGGATTGACCTATAAATGTTGGTCCTCATCAGATAATATATGTTAAGGTTTAATTATAGCAACCACAAAAATGGAATTGTGTCTAAGCACCTGAAATTAAAAAATAAGACAGGTATGTGCCCCACCTCCTTGATTTTCTTAAATAATCTACTAAGTGGTATTACTCTATCCTGTTCTCTATCTGGTGTGGGTAAACCATATATCTATACTTCTATGCTCGATTATTATCTTCTTTCTTTATTATACTTCATGATGGATTTGGTAGATCAGAGCAAAAAAAGTAGCATTATAGTTAATTTTCAGGCTTTCAGCCTGCACTAGTACTCCGTACATGACAGTATATAATTAACTCGAAAGGGGAGGAGGGTGGGGAAGAGAATTAATGTTGGAATCTGGCAACACATTGTTGAATATTACGGAGAGAAATGAGTGCATGCTCCCTGCTTAGGATGCCTCCACATGTCTGTGTTGAAATATGGTTTAAAATTTGTTCCTATCATTTAGGGTAGTGTTCTTTCAATTGCTTATAAGTAGCACAGTTGACTACAAGTATTTGATGAATGGTAAACGTGGGGATGTAACCCACTTTCATGTACTGCTAGAGTGGTAGTTAGTAGGTTTACTTAAGTCTTTGTAAGGCCAATAAAATGGCCATGAATCTATGTGATTAATTGAGAAAGTTTAGATGAAACTTTTCCTTCTTAGTCTGGACCCTAACCAAAGGATTACAATAGCAACTCATAACGTCCCATAAATATAATGTAGCATTTGTACTAGGTACGTATGGTAAATTATGTTTGAGGGGGAGAGAGAGGTGGGGGGATAGTTTAACGTAACACTATAACACTATGTGATCTATATCCATCTGCTCTCGTATGCAAAATTTTACAACCAAAAGAGTTTGATCGTCAAGGCGCATGGCTCCTCCCAATTAGCTATTTTACCCTAGGAGTATCAAGTATGTAAAAGTGTAAAACTAGCTAGAGAGCACGTAAGCAGAAACTCAACTTAGAATTAGATCGTTTCCCAAATTCTTAGCTAGAGTGGGATGTCCAAAATCATTGAAGAATCTCTTTATTCTTGCAAAATTACTTTGTATTACGATCCAATGAGAGTATTTTTGGAATAGTACGGGAAGCAATTTGAGTATCAAGAAATTAAAAGTGAGGTTTCTCATTACACTGTTTTTTTTTGCTTTATTTTTGCGTACTTAATATTTTTCTAGTATTTTTCTTTTCTCGGAGCTTATCTCATTGATCCATAACTTTTCTTATTTCTTCCAAATTTCTCAAAATAGGAACAAATTAAATAAGATGAATTTTACCTGTATCATAGGAACATTTCCTAGTTTTGTTGATTTTTTTGTTGAACTTTCCTTACATTTTTTCAGAACTTTTTTAAAGTTTTTGTATTATTATTTTGTCAACACAATAAGAGAATAGTGTGTAATTAAAGAACAAGCCGTAAATTAAATAGGATATATGATAGCGGGGTCTCTCAAAAGATTGAACTACTGTGGACTTCAATCGCTTTTCGTTGTTATATACTTATATGTGCATTGGTGATGTTGATGGTATGTAACTCTAATTTTAGAGATATTGATTATCATCACCAGAAGAAGTCTGGCATTTTTATTATAGATACTGACGAACCTTTATTAGATAACTCCATTAAGGTACGTAGATATAAGAAGCAGAAGAATACTAGTATAGAACGAAGTAGTACCCTACGCATCCCCACTTGTTTGAACATCGCTAAAACCACACAGATAGATCAGATAATACACGTGGTTAGGGCAATCACAGACCTATGACTTAAAATTTGTGATAGTCCTAGTGTACCACTACCAATTACCATCATTTCTACCTTTTTTCTACCAATTTTTTTAAACTAACTTTTGTATCCCCCAAGCTGCCCATTGGAAGGGCTCTCTGATTGGAGTGCTCAAAAATCTTACAATTCCACAAGAATATAGTATTATATACTCAATGTCACTCCCTAGATATGATTCCCAAAGTGGTTATCTGTTTATTCAACATGGTTTCAGTTAATTAATGATTACGGCCCGCTAAGGTCTACTTGCATTATAGATAATACAATTAATTATGAGAGCAATGGATCAAAGATGTATAGACCGAATAACATCATTTTCACTAAAGCAAATGTAGATGAGCTAATGGAAATAAGACAAGCAAATGGACTTAAATCTCAATTTTATACTGTCGAATTCGACTTGTGGCCACGCTGAGTTGCCTAGATCATCGAGTCTCTTGCTAGTATTATTTTTTACTTCAATCATTTCAACTACTAAAGTTTCATGTAGATATCTTGTGATATTTTGCAAGCAGGAGCTGGGAAATCATGATCGATGATGATGACTTTAAAAAGGTAAAAAGAGTGCGTAATTACTAGTGGATGATAAACCCGCTTATAAATGAAAATATCTCGTTGAATGAGTTTAAGTTACTATAGCTATTGGTATAATGGTATCGGACTTATATCAACTAGTAACCTAATATATGGTTCTAATAAATAGAAAAAAAAAAAAAAAGAATTTTTAGAGTGACATTTCCCTTTGTCAGACTGGATTCAATCTGCTGTTTAGATTTTCTTTTTACTCTGGGATCGTCGATCTCTTCCTTAAAGATTGACATTTAAAAAGCGGTTGCTGCTACTGCAAAAGCCCACCGAAATGAAAGATCACATGAGGCCCACCTGTATAATTGGGGCAAGAGAGTTCTAACCACTTGAGCTAATTCTTTTCTTTCAGTAACTTAATAATATAATTGTTGTCCAATTGCAGAAACAAATGACATCTAGAAGTAGTAGTTTAGAAAACTTATACTAATTGTTCTATTTATTTTTGGACATATTATTCAAAAAGAAATGATATGTATGAGGATTAAATTAAGTTAAATTGGTCATTCTTAATTAATTTATCAACTTTGTCAGATAAAGTAATTAACTAATTTAAACTAAACAACGACTAATTTAATATAACTTCAACTTAAGATTATAAGAGAAAGGATGCTGTTTTGTTCAGGTTATGTGTATAACGTACCAGTACATAAGATGACTCAAATCATATGTGTAGAGGGCCCTACCTCCTAGGCTTGGTGCTCATGTATAAGCATAGATAGCCATACAGATACTAACATATGCTCAATGCTTACTAGTTACTAGTAATCAAAGTGGATCTTGCAGCCCTTGGGCTGTAGTTCTTCCTCGCTTTCTGCTGCTCTCTTTACGCTTTCGTTTGTTATTATGCTTGGTGTTGGTGTTCAGTATGTTTGTAATCTGTTGTTTGGTGTTTGTCGTTGCTTCGTTTCGTTTCATCTTCTCCTTCCACTGTCTGTACTTGAACTCAGTTTCTATTTAATTTAAGTTTCGTTTGTTCCCTTAAAAAAAATGCTTACTAGTAATCCACGCTTATTAGTAGATGGAGTACATTACTTGGAGCTATCTCAAATGGCAATAGTAAAAGAGACAAAGATTGACCCACCAATCTAGCTAAAGTAGAAGTACCCTTTGGTATTAGCTTCACTGTGTAGTATACTGTTTGTTATGTATACATACACCAAATTGAGGAGTGTTTTTTTTTTTTTTTTTTGGTTCTGTTTCTTAATCATTTCTGGACATTGAAACTTTGAACTAAAATTAACAAATTATTGCAACGTTATATAGGAGTATAGGACTAGAAATCAAGAAAAGACAATGAGATAAACATCAATATGCTAAACAAAAGTGCAATAGCAATACTAGATCGAAACTGATTTTTACACTTTTATTTATGAATATTAACACTCGTTTCTTGTAAGCGAAGCATTTGAACATTGAAGCCGCACTCTTAGAGTGTGAAATCCTCACACTTTAATTCAATCGTCGGACGTAAAAAATACAAACATGATAACCATTTCTCTCTATTATTGTGGCACAAATTGCACCAATGAAAGAGCGACAAAGTCAATAAAATTGTGGCAGTGGGGAACGCTTGCTATGATGCTATGGTAAAACCGTAACAGGCAAAATCAATGGCGTGAAGACATTTCCCATCTTGCTCCTCGTAATGGTGGCATAAAGTATCTTCATCTTGGATCTTAGTCATAATATTCAAGACTAACTTTTCTAGTCATTTTGGATTCAATTCAAGTACTCCTTGAATGCTTTAAATCAAATAACGTAAGGCACAGTGTCATATGGATGGGGGGAATGATGAGTCACACTGGACTTTTGTGAATTTTAAGGATGTGTTTTAGTAGGTCTTAACAAAGAGAAGAAGCCTTTTAGTACAGTATCTATAACTGAAACTCTGCAAGTCTTGAACGTAGAGGATTGACCATGGCATATATATACATGGCACAACAATACAGCATGTTTTTTTCTGATTTGGTAGTACTGATCAGTGATCAGTGATCAGGGATAAAAGCATTAAAGACAAGCTTCGGACCTTGGATTCTACTCCATGAAGACTGAAATGAGTGACATTAGCTCTTCACTTTATATGATAATTTAATCGGCAGGCTTATAGAAAAAGGACCAAGGCCGTACGAGCCCTCAATCGAAAGCACATGGATGAGTAGTTGGTAACTCTATTTATAAAATTTCTTTATATTAGACTTTATAGCTAGTAATTGATCATATGAACCTAAGATAATCCATATAACAAGTGCTAGTTATAAACTTAACTGTAAATTATGAGTAATAATGTTACTACTATGTCTCTCCTAGCGGCATACAAATTGCCACACACCCACACTTCATACAAGTTATGTTGCTCCTTAATTTTTCTTATGAATAGACAGCTTTAGTATATGGTGTAAATACCATATTACCATTCATAATGATGTAGCGAAAATGATAATCTTCCACTACTCTTTGTAGACCCTTGACGCCACCAAATTGCTTATGATCAACTAAGTCATCATTAAATTCTCTTTCATGGTGGACTGAAGCTTGCCATTGTTGTCTAAGCCCCCACTACCAATACATACGTCAGAATAATTCATTTGCAATGATTGCTATCAATCCTCTTGCATCTCTGTTAAGTACTAGTGTAGTACTATATGAATATGAATAGAAACTTAGCAAACTTGCCATGACCAGCATGATTGAATAGAAAGGACATAGCGCGTACCAGCCTTATCCAAATTGGCTGTGGTCTGTGGACGATGAATCACTTGCCAATTTAAGTGATCTCCGATGTACTCCAACTACTACTTCCATTCTGGTGGACATGAGCAAACATATTTTCTTAATTGCATTATCATATATATTGTTGTTGATGTTCTTTAGTTGATACATTTTTAAAATTTTTTAGGGGCTAAGTTTCCATCTAGAAGTAAGTCTGATTTAGATACATGATGTTACTTGAGCAGCCAAAACATGATATAGAAAGATCATAACTACTCGTAATTACGTACTTTTGCCTTTTGAAACTATGGATACCAAAGTGCATGCACTAGACCTGAAGGGCAAGCACTAAAAACCCCCAAGTGTAGTAATATAAGGTGATAATTCATGTAGGACGTAATTTCCCTATACCAAGCAACACATACATTTATAATGAACACTACATGAACCTTTTTTTAAGTGTTAACGGTATTGGCAAATGGCAATAGTAAATTGTAGCTTGACTGTTGGATAATGTCATCACCCTTATTTAAGTATTATTGTTCTCGATATAGTTGGAGCTAATTATAATGAAAAGTATGTCTGAAAAAAGTACTTGACTTCTAAAGCCTCCACTATTATAGTCATTACGATTTAGAGAATGCACTGGATTCATCTTAGACCAAAGTGCAAAATAATGTTTGAAGAACGAATTTTAAGTCTGTTTTCTAGTTATCCTAAAAAAAAAACATTTATTACCCCAAAACAGTCAACAACCACTTAACATTTGAACCCACCGATTCAGCTTGTACACTGAAAATAGGGGGGCCTTCTACTGGCAACTTATTTCACATTACCAATCATTTTCATCAAACACCCTGGGCCTTTACTTTGTGCTGTCAAAGCTCTTTCCACCAGCTCCAAATAGGATCCTCTTCTACTTGGCTTCTCCAAGTGGATAAGTGTCATTTTCATTCTTGGATCATCTCATAACTTTTACTAATTTATGTTTTTTGTTTCGTAAGAAAAGTAAAGATGTAAAACAGAAAGTGCTCATTACTTGTTTCGGAAAAAAAGTACTCAATAATATATAACTTTTCTCTTGACTCCTTAATTAGCCAAGCAACCAAAATATCTTCTCCATAATGATATGTAATAAAATGAACATTGCATAAGTATTTGTTTTAAGACAGTTTACTGTCTCAAAATAATATGTTTTAGTTTAAATGGTTACCATTTCACAATAATGACAAATTTTGACCAATTTAACTCAATTTGTAAGTAGATTTTTTTGTAAGTTTAAAAAGATGGCTTCTTAATTAATTAGATAATTTGTGATAAAAAAAATGGAGAATTAGAAGTCAAAATGGCTTATAATTATTTTTTTCCACGTCCACATGAGCCTCAAAGCACAGTATAATAATGATTATAAATAGGAAGAGTAATACGAACATGCATGTAACTTAACCTTTTATCACTGTGCATTCTTCACAAGCCAGTAGACCAAAGGGCCATATTGGGTAAATGGCTTTTTAGTTGACTTATAGCTTTTATTTGGTCAAATAAGCCAACAAAAAGTGTTTGTAAAGTGGCTTTTGCACTCGACTTAAAAGCCGGCTTTTAAGCCAGTTTTCAAAAAGCTTCTCTAAGCAGCTTTTTCTATGATTGACTTTTGGCTTTTCGGCCCACTTTGTAACTAAAAAACCAACTAATTCCTATAAATTTTACCAAACACTTTTCATTCCAGCCAACCAAAATAGACAATCATTCCATCCGGTCAATACAACCAATCATTCCAATCGGTCAAACAAGTCGACAATTCTAACCAACAACCAACATCCAAATGTCAAACAAGGCCAAGATTTTATCTGTAGAACAAATTGTATGTTCAGCACGATGTAATTGTTTTCAAGACTATGCTACGTTTGGTTAGGTGTAATCAATTTTGTAATGTAATGGAGTTTTTTTAAGTTTAAATAGTATTCGGAATGAACAGGAGAAAAGTGACTTACATGAAGAGGATGAGTTTGATTACATCAACTCATGTAATGGCGATTACATAGGTTCTACTTTTCATTAACTACTACATGAGTTTGTATTAGGAGAGCTTTTGACTTGATTTGGTGATTACAACTCCCCCTCTACCTCTCCTAATGTCCCCACCGTTTTTAGGCTAAAATGATTGGGTTACAATGGTGATTACATTACCCTCAACCAAATAAGCTCTAAAAATTCAAGATAACTTGCACAAATTTTGAATGTGCATTTGTCCTCCAAATTTTTTAAAAAAACTATCTATCCTAAATCAGAATCTACACTGTGTTTCAAGGAGCATGTACTACCTCCCGTCTATATTTCTTGTACCTTTTTTTTATTTTTCTTGTACTTTTTCAAAAAAAGGTACAAGAAATTTAGGGAAAAAGCACATACTCCTGAAAACAACTAATAATTTGTCATCCTTAATAGTATACAACTACCTCTATACTTTCTAATTGATTCTTCCCCTCCCTCACCCAAATGAACAATACAACAACAAAATATGTACCAACATATTTCGGCAGGGTTAAATCTGAACCAATGGAAATTTCGTAAAGCTGAAGCATATGCGCAAGATAACTTCACTTTGTGATCAAGGCAAGACCGTATCCCTTGTTTCCTCCTGATACCAAATTGAAGAAATGATTGCAAGTCTGCAAATTGAAGAAAGCGAGTCCCATCTATGTACACTGCCACATACTTTGCTTATCTAGTGATTCTTTAACACTATTGCTGCAAAAGCATTTTAGTCAAGATTTTATAAACTCGCGAAAAAGAGAGACCACAAATCTGTATTCAATAATGGTTTTTTTTTTATTTTCCAATGGAATATTTAGTTTTTACGGAGTAAGAGACATTAGAGCCAAAGAAATGCGCAAAGCACGTAACAAGTTAAAAGGAACTGTACCGAAAAAAATAGAATAAAAAATAGAACAATGCTAGTAGAAGTCCCCACGTTCATGCTCAAAGAGAAACCACTTCCATATGCAATCACAATTCAGGAACAGAATTACACCCAACTCAACAACGATAGAATAGATTCATCAAGTTTGCCCTTGATGCACCAAACCCAACAGGAAGAAATGGAAGTAACATTTCAACCTGCTTTTCATCATTCAATCACCTCACTGATACACTGCTTTTACAACAATATACATACTGCTACAATGCTCCATACAGAAGCTTCTTGGGTCCCACATTTTTACCGTACATTAAATGAGGGGATACTTTGCTTTTACCACTAACAATCATCGCATAATACAGCTATAGCCGGCTATGATAGATTACAACAACCACTAAGAATGGACCCTTTACAATGATCTCCAAACAGGAGAGTAAAAATGGAAGACGAATACCGGAGATTAGAACTTTAGCAATAAGAAGGAATGTTATTCTCCACTAATCATTAAGGATTGATTTGGGACACGCCTGATCTCCACAAATGTCGAGTATTCCTTATCTAATGGCTGTTTCCATGGCTCCCCATCCATCTGCATAAATGATTGCCTCCACTCACCACCTCTAACTTCGAATCTGATTGCAGCAGCCTAACATACAAAAAAATGGTTTTGCCATAGAAGTTCAGAATGAATTCAGAAGGATTCAAGAGCACAGCCTAAGCAAATACACTGTATATCAGCTTCGCTTTGAACTCTGAAAGCGAAAATACTTAAGTCCGTCCTAGGTAGGTGTACTCATCAGTGTAAGAGAGGCCTTCAGGTAAGCAATCCATAAAATACAGACTGGACCAAATTTTCTTTCATGAATGAACGAATGACAGTTCTTACTCCACTTTAGCTGTGATACAAGAAAAACATAGGCAGTACTGACCTGGGCTACGTGCTTGGCAGAGATTAGCTCAACCATTACAAAAGAGGCATGCCATCCATGTTTTAGACCGAAAATTTCAAGAAGACCATCATCTGCATTGGCTGAAACAAAACCTCTCTGTGGTAGCAAAGCAACATTTACAGCAGCGTTTAGTTCAGAATTGAGGCAAAAGTCAATAACAATTATGTATTAACTTCACACAGACAGTGGTGAGGCTCAACTGCAAAATAACTCCATTTAATATAAAACCATTAAAGATATATAAAACCAAAAGTATACTCCTGTTCAAAGCTCAAGACATCTCCAGTAAACATGACTTAATCTGTGAAATTCAGCAATATTCTTGTGTTCCTAGAAGGAGATAATCAATATTAAAAACCAGATGGACACTTCAAAAACCAAAAGACTGTCTGATGCTAGTAGCGATGGCAGTGGCGCACCAGTCTATCATATCTTAGACAATTGTAAGAAATGTGAATACATAATCAACAGATAAAAGCAAACATATATACAAATAGCCAAAGTACGAGGTTCTGTCCCATGCTACATTATATTTATAGGGGCTTTCCAAGCTGCGTAGCTTAAAGAACTCAAATTCATGCATGGAAAAATAAAGAAAAGCACAAATAAAGGTGAGGAACTAATCTAAATGCTAAGAAACCGCTAGCCAGGCATGCAGGCATAATTAACAGAGATGCAGCAGACAAGAAGTAAAAAAACATTACCTTTTCCAAGTACTCTGGAGTCAAATTACCCCATGGATGCCTTCCACTTCCATAATTATGAAGATTTAATGCAACAATTGATCTTATACTGTAGAAATAGAACAGCTAGTATGAACAAACAAGCAATTAAAAACCAAAAAAACAAAATAGGCAACAAAACTAAATATACAGCACAGCTCGGTTACAACAATAAAGAGAGAGATGTATTATTTCACTTAGCTATAAATTAAGCAGAATGAAACATGCAGAAGTTTAAGTTTGACAAACATGAAACACATATATAACAAATTAGACCTGACAAGATGTGATGTTTTCTGTATATAATCAAAGGAGAAGCAAGAATCCATATAGCCATGAAATTGTTTATAAAGAAACCAATTCATAATAAAAAAAATTACTTTGAAGGAACCCGTATCTGCTCCCACTCTGCACAGTTCACCTTTTTGATATGTATCTTTAAGATGTTTTTGAGCCCCCTGAAAGGGAAGACAAACAATCCCACGATCATAAAAATGTTCATAAAGAAAAATATAATTATCCAAGTTCACTTCAAGAAACATAATTATCCAAGTTCACTTCAAGAAACTTATAAAGATACGAAATGATTAAAACAATGTGAAGAGACAACACAAATCACAGTTAGGGATCAAAAAAACACGAACAATGTTCTCATTGGATCAAGTGCAACTAAATAACCCATTGTCCCAAATTGTTTGCTTGTTGTTCTTATTCATATTGCCCTATCTACATCATCAAATAAGGTTGTTTTCATTTTCTACCCTTCATATTAATGGTTCATATTCATTTTTACACTTTGAAAGCCAATAAAACATGAGCTCACATTTCCATGTTAAGGGTACAAATGTCAACTCAACTTATTTTGACTCCCTTCATTTATTTATTTTTTCATAAGAAAAAAGAATTTATTAAGAGATAAAAGGAGAGAATAGTATAAAAAGAAAGAGGATAAAAAGTACTCTGCCAACAAGTAGGATAATGATAATCTAATTGAGAAAGCCTTCCTAAGCCCTTAGCCCCCATAATTGCATTTCAAGTTTCCCAATTATCTGTTCCATTCAAATATTTATTCCATAAGGGTTTATACCTTATTACATAAGTTCTGAATAATAGATCGCCAATTAACAGTGAACCTTCTCACTTATGAATATACTCTAATATCTCCCACAAGCTGACATGCAAATAGACGCAAGTCTCTTTCTGTTCAAACCGATTCTTTCACTTACATACAAAGTTCCCAGGGCGAGGGGGGGGGGGGGTGGTACCTCAAATTTGGAGGTCATGGAATTGCAAACTTTGGGAAAGGCATAAACTAAAAAGAACAAAATTCACTAATGTTCTGGCGGCATTACCATTAACAAATAATAATGACAAACAGATTAAAATAGATGAAGTCTTACCTCAAGCTTGGATCACTAGCACAAGGTGTGAAGAACCAACCTTGGGTGCAGCTATATCCAGAATAGATTAGCTGCCACAGAAAGCTTCATCAGAAAAGACAAGGGATAATAATTGTTAACCCATATCTACATAAAAAATAAAAAAAAAATAAAAAAAAAAACTGGAGAACTTCATTTTATATTAAGACATTAACTGCTCACAGAGAGTCCCAAGATCTACAAAATGGTTAATAATCAGGCCAAGGCATTCCATTACCATTTTACAAACCATATACAAGTGTGAGATTGCTCAATTTGAATAATGAAGAAAGCAAAAGGCAAATTTCAAAGACAAGCAGTATAGCCATAAAGGCATCTGCAAGGTCAAGCTAATAGAACATCAGTATGACAGCAGGTTGATGTGAGCAGTGAAAAAGGACAATGCCAACGTAGTAGGTGTACGCCTAGAAAAAATTTTGAGTATGCAAACTGCTAACTACAACTAAGTAAATGAATCTCGGTAGATAAGTTGGATTATAGGTGGCTGTGGATTTTCCAGGTAAAGATAAAACTAGTGAAAGCTATATCAGGAATCTCCAATATAGTTGTCAGACCTTATTCGCAATTGGACCCTGTGCAAGGTATGGCTTCTCATTACGCAAGTGGTGAAAGCCGTATGCAACTTGTGCATCCATACCTGTAGAGCACAAGTAAAAAGATAAGGGCCATTCAGTTCCAGATGTCCACAAACAGGGGGGGAAAAGGGTGCAGAATATGGCCTTTCACTGAAAAATGCATGCCAAATAAACTGCTATGTCTTGTACATATAATCTCAAAGTGAAGGTCCAAATCCTAGTGAACAGAAAACTTTATGGAAACTGCACATTAATAAAAATATGATCAGCAAGGACACTGCATATCACTGACATCTTCCAGATGACACTCAGAACACTGATTTAAGATCAGTGTTTACATTCTTGATTTGTAAACATCTTGAGCAAACGTTCTCCTTACAATATTGTCAAAATTAAAAAAGATTTCATATTGTATTAAATTTAAAATTCTTTTTAGAAGCCCACATGTTAAGTTTTGTTTTAGTTAATAAATTTTACCAATATAGTGATAGTCAGCTCCCTCTCGTAGGATTTACAGTCTGGTAGTTTTATATGTGTTCAGGGATTCAGATATAAAAGGTTTGTCTTTTAAGTTTGCAGATTTGAAAGATCAAATTTATTTTTACTTCTCCATCAATATACATCAATGGAGCTTCGCTAGAACAGATGCAAAGACATCGATAATTTGTGGCCAAGATCGTGCCATAATGCAGAGGCAAGTCAGAGGTGATGATATTAGTAGAGTGAATATTAGATATTGTACCAATTTTAGATCAATTGAGGGATGGTTGTAAGTGCTGTTTGGCTTATATTTAATCAAACACCCCTTCCTAGGTTCCCTTAAAAAAATAAAAACAAATTTAAGAAGATCCCGTTCACTCACAAGTGACTTTAATGTAGAACGGGGGGAGGGAATGAAATTGGTTTGACTAATACAAAGTCCCTCCCCTAGCAATGACATGAAAGAACCATCCTCGCTAACCATAAAAAATAGATCATCTAGAAGCAAAGTCAAAATAAATTGTACAAAAAGCTTTGTCATAGCAATATTTTCATAACGAGAAGGGTATGGTACCATGACGCCACGTGTTTATACCTGAAAGCGTATGCATGTACTTAACAGCATTATGAAAAATATGTAATACTTAAGATTTACCAGTCTTTCGGTGAGATCTCACATGTTGATGCAATCACAGTGGAGAGAGTCCCTTCAACCAACCCTCACCAAACCCCCCAACCAAAAGAAAGGTAGATGAAAGTCCACAATTTCAAAGTTGGGTGTACAATTATTCAATAAAAAGCTTTCAAATCAGAAACTTTGTCTTTGAGAAATCAAAATGAAATATATGAAGGTATGAGCAGAGAAGGAGAGAGGGGAAGCAATGTTGAAAGACGAGGAAACATGTGGAGAAAGAAAAGCAATTCTAACTGAACATTTCTCTGCCAAAAGAGATATTTACCAATGCTAAAATAATTGTAGAACACTCCATCATAACAAGTCACTTTCTCAGGAAGTGCGCTATGAGCGACGGCTTCCTGCAAAATATCAAACTTGCACTTCAGACAGAATATGACAGCTTTAATCAAGAAAAAAATTCAAGAGGAACAGCCTATATGTGTATTAATGAATTGTTGACCAAAAGATAGCATTTAACTGTAGTACCTATAATAAACTGGTAAAAATCAGAGCCTAACATTGCAGAAGGTTTTCCAAGGACACTAGAGCAGCGGAGAATACGATGATAATACATTAAGTCAAGTAACTTGGAGGACCAGGGAACGGGAGGTAGAGTAAATTTGTAAACATAACTAGAACAAAAGAAATAGGAAAGAAAATACTGGTGGGCAATCTACCAAGAAGTTAAAGAGTCTCACAGGGATATAGCCTAATTTGAAATTAATGGTGTAGATCAAAATTCGAAGCAGCTTAAACAAGACAAATGTTCTAGCATTATATCGAGCATCACGATTTTCCAGTCACCAGGAGTTTAAATTAACTATTTAGGCTACTAACTATAAGTAATAAAACATCCGAACAACCCTCTAAATTCTGCTAATGACTGGGAAGTTTGCAAACCTAATTGTAATTTGTAAGAGTAGATATTCGGAGTTTCCTGTGCACTCTTATAAAGTGTGAGTACAAAAAGATTCCCAAGGAATGCTAATAGGCCCTCCCAAAAAATATCCTCTATACAAGATACTCTGTACGATTGGATTCAAAAGTCATGTGCTACAAAACATGTCAGATAATATTTTGAACAGGATTTAAAAGTGGCGGGGCAATTAAACTTGTCTTCATGTTCATTCACATATACATCAACATTCAACAACCATCCGTCCAGGTTCAATTATCAAAACAAATAATAATTAGAACAGAATTTAGAAGTGGTGGGGCAATTTGTTTCAAGTTCAATTACATATGCATCAACATTCAACAACCATCCATCCAGGTTCAATTATCAAAATGAGAGCTCAAACAAAGCTATTTCGCATCACACATGCATCAACAACTATCTTTCCAGGTTCAATTTTAAAAAATGAGAGCTCATCTATAACAGAACATTTCGCCTTTTAGTTTATTCTTTACCGCTACAGAGTGATATAACAAGGAGTAGGTTTTCGTAAGTCTGCACCCCCCCCCCCCGGCGTACCACAAGTTATGGATGCCAAATGGTTACTGAAATGTTTTTTAGCTACTTATTACTTAAACAAGCTTTAAAAACTGCAAGCAAGAGGAAGCCAGGTAAGCAGTTTAGAAACCTGATCAAGAGTGCATGCTCCTGTTGACTTCAAAGAATGAGGCAGCTCCACAACTTCTCCAGCTGGCATTGTTATTGACACCTGCCAACTGCGATTTAAATAAGTAATAAATGACAGTAAGCAAACAGCAGAAGTAATGATAATAAAAGGGATAGAGAATAAGGCATAATTTCTTTTGGGACAGAGGGGTGAGCCAAATTACAAAGTCTATGGGCTAGTGTGAAGAAATAACATCATCAAAGCAAAAGGTCTCGCAATCTTCCACATGAGCATGCGTAAGCATACACCAAAACAATCATAGCTTTTAAAGGATAAAGGAGGGTGGTCAGTGCAGCGCAATTCACACTTTCCCTATTCACCTCCTCTCCTCTGTCAACCCACCCTCCCTTCCCAACTAGCCCCTATCAAATCCATAACTCATCAGCACCAAGTACGCCAAAGAGCTATGCCGTTGGTCCACATATTACAAGTGTCTAGTGTAAGCACCACCAAAATATAATACAAAAATTCAGGGTGTATACAATTAAGTACCCTAATATGTAGACCTGGCAAAGTTGACC
>CAAKMY010101630.1:38558-52465 GCA_901111285.1 Corrigiola litoralis | reverse complement strand
CCCCCCCCCCCCCCCCCCCAACACAAGAACAAGGAAAGATAACCAAAAAAATTATACCACTGTTTGACCCTCATTTAAACAATTTTTCTAATTCTCAACTCTAATTTGATATTAAAAGACAGATAAAAACCAGCTTATGCTCAGACAGAGGTTTCCAAACAACAAAAAGTGGTTTCCTGGAGGTTCAAAGGCCATATACTAAACCAGAAAAATTTATGAATTTGCTAGCTCAAAAATCAGAAATTATGATTGATCAGATTTATAGGGTTACAAAAGCATATTAATGGGATACCATTCATTTGTCATTCTTTAGGTCTCTGTTCTAGAATATTAGACATGAATGACAACCCAGGAAAACAGATATTTTAAACATTATATAACATTAGTATGGTGAAAGTCTGAGAGGTAGACAGCTCCATGTGACAGACAAGAACTACACGGAAAGGATGAGATCTGAAAGTGGAAGCCTCAACGCTGGACAGTAGACAGAAGCCTCACCAGCTGATATCACACTAATTTCTGCAGCTTGAAGGACACTCTGCCTATAATTTCTACAGGAGCTCATTTTTTTAGAGACTACTGTTACTTTAATCTAAAAGGGAGGATATCCAAACAAATACGTGCATCCAAGAAATATAAAACAGGTCATGCTCACAGATTAGCTTCTGATACTTACATCATAACGAGTAGCAATACCAAGACGGAGGATCCGAAGCAAGCGATCTTTGATGGCCACAGGTAAAGAGACAACAGTTGTTTCATATATATCAGTGGCAACAGGCTCCTGCCATTAATAAACACATGTCAAAGAACAGAAATAACCCGACAAAGGAGCAAAGAAACAAAAAAGAAAAATATATGTGCTGAGAATCAAGCGAGAACTCAGGGTTAAAACTCCCAGATACATGAGATTTGTATCTATGCAAACCTTACGGTTGAGACTAACTCTGTGGTTGGCCTTTCGACACTTGTTTACCCTTTACCTCTGATTCCTATTGCACAAGAGGACTCGGCTAAGGAGCTCTAGATACTTACCTACCTAATATATTCGTTTGTAATGTCTTGACGAACGCTACCATGACAATAAACAATTTCGAACTACAATGAGTAACGCATTTGATGGATGGTAACGGATTATCAGTCGTCAATAATTTATCATTTAGGGAACGGATACTGGAAGAGGAAGCTTGTCTCCTGTCCTTTGGAACTTCAAAAGCAGAGCAGAACGGAGTTCAATACAGTATGACAAAGTTTTCCCCAATTTCCGAGCAAGAACCAACTTCATTATGTCCTCAATTGTATGAGTATGAAAGACTCAAATCAGCTCTATGTTCTAGGCTTCTAGCGCAATCACAAATGTAGTAGTATTTAATTAATGCATTTCATCTCAAGGGTCAATTAGAAATAACCTCTGTAATGGTCATCACATGGGCAAGTCTACATACACCTGACCCCCCCCCCCCCCTTCCTTTCTCTCTCCTTACCCCACTTGAATGGGAGTCTCTTCTAAGGCATTGGAGAATTGTACTTTTTTTATTAAAAGCTTCTTATAAGCTGGCAGAAACATCACCATGAAAGAGCACCTTAGAAACAATAGAAGCAACATTAAAGTGTATTATTTCTTGAGCAAGTTTTCCCTCATCAAACTAACTGCAAAGGTTGATTCACCAAAATCCACCAGGTGACAGAAATTGGGAATAATAGCAACTTAGTCCTATTAAAAATAAACATAAGCAGAGCACAGCTGAAGCAGCATGTTGCTAATAAATTCAACTCATGATAATTATAACCACTCTCAGATCACTTAACGTGTGTCTGACTGATCGAGTCCCACATATATTTAAACACAAACTGGTTACCCTGAAACATAAAAAAAAAACTTCACGTAGGAGTCAAGCATTACTCAGTACGATGCCTCATGTCACTGTTTCAGGAGATGACCACGGACCACCTACATTACACTTTGGCGCCAGGTTCGAGCCCCTTGACACCTGACAAAGAAGCTGACTAGTTGACCAAAATGTGAAAAAAAAAAAAAACCATCATCAATGCATTGCCAATATTTGTGGGGCTGCACATGCAGGGATGAGGTTGCATACATCTTAGCATTTTATAACGGACTTCTTATGCAATGGACCTGAGTGCACAACGCTCACTGGTAACTTAGAGATACAATCAACAGCTAAAAAAACGTAAGGCTCAGGAGGTGGTCGATCAATAACGAAAGGTAGGTTCAACAGTGACTATGGTCATTCGCCACTAAATGCATTTTCAGTAACCATAAATGGTAAGTACATTACTTTACTCGAGTAACTAGAGAAAGGTTTGCTATTCATTGACCATCTATCCCATGCATGGAGCCTGGGTTGGAGGACGCTCTAAGCACTCAAGACCAGGCTACGACTTTGTACTATGTACCTGTCTACCTAATACGTATACGAAGCGATTTTAAAGATATGGACAAGTTTTGATTCCATATGACGCACGACTCAAGAATTGAAGTGGATGTGAATTCGATATGACGCACAGTTTGTAATCGATACTACGCATGACTACAGGGTTGACTTCGATATAACGCACGAAATTGGATGATATTGATATGACTCAAAAATTCAGGTTGTATCTGAATCACTCAGACACCTGTGAAAATACTCACGTTTTATAAACTCAAAAATCTACATAAGTCCCTATTTATACTAAACCTACCTTAGAGAACAAGTCAATAATCCTAAGACATAAGGAAATTTACCTAATTAAAACTCTAGAAAATAAGAAAATATTTAGATAAAATCTTGTGACATAATATGGTAAAATTACTCCTAATAATTAAGAAAAATCATATCTTGCTCCCACATCAGTACCCTTCCACAAAAGAGTGGTAACTTTAACAATTAACTCTTGGATAATATCCATCACTCCAATGGCAACATGTCAATCTGCTCAATATCCTCTGAGGAAATTGATACACCTAATCAAAACAGCTCAACAAATGGAGGGGGGAGGCATGTTCAGCTTGAGTAGGTATTGAAAATCATAAATGACAACGTTAGTGTTCACCAGCTCACTAGCTCAGTGAATGAGTATGCAGAAGAAGATGACCAACTAGTCTACCGTCTACATTTCTTGCAAAAATTCCAACGATGACATGCTTACTGATAGAAAAGCATCTAATATAAGAACTAAATATATGAGGAAACTATAGATGAATAGGGTTATGGATACACATTGAAGTGAGCAGTTGGGTAAACAAACCTCTAGAATATTCAGCACATGGCCACCTGACGAGGCAAAAGCAGGTTCAGCCTTTAATATTTTATGTTGGCTTGCAATATTACCCGTACTCCTGCTTGATCCTTCACGGGCTCGCTTCTTGCTCTTCTCAAAAGGCCTCGCAACCTCAACCTGCCAATATACAGTTCCCTTTCTAATATTAATACACATTTAAGAGATCTTAATTGATGATAGTGACAATCACTTTTTTTTTTGTGAAGAAAAATTTGTATTGAAAAACTGAAGAGACTACAAAAAAGGATTAGACATCCGCACACGAAAACTAATTACAGTGACAGTCAAGAGTCTCAAATTCTACAATTCCACAAACAAATACCTGGAGCTTAAAGGAACCAGCACTAGTTCCTTGGACTGTTCTTTCATGCATTTCCTTGACTGCATTGTCAAGATCCTAGACAGAAGAATATGAAGTTTGAAGTAAGATAACCTACAAAGATGAATAGCACTCAAACATGCCACTGTACAAATCAATCAAAAAACTGTATGCCCACATGACGAAGCATTAAAATCAAGCTACTTTGCCAACTTTGTTCCTTATCTATTCCAATCACAATCATAATTGATTTATTGATTTGACAGTATTTGGTTTTAGAGTAGCAGATACTAGAACACTGTAAATCTGGTTGGTTTATTTCTGACTACAACCTCCTATTTCTGAGCTGTAATTACCGTTCCATGATTGCTCAACGACAATTCCATCAAAGCTATCCCTTTGAATATCTTACTTTCTAAATCATAGTGCTTTTCCCCTAAATAACAATTACAATTATGAAAAGGAAAATGCATGTCACGCATGGAGGACGCTAGGTGTGCAACTGTCCAAGCCATGAAAGCCATTATGTGCAGATGGACCATATTCAATTGACATAAGAAGGAAAATAAGTCTGTAAGTAACAAAAAGGAAACCACATTTCAGCAGGAGGAGAAACTATAGACAAAGACATATTACCGATCGCTTAGCGAAATGGACAAAGCCAACTTGAGACTGACTTTTCTTTGATAGAACTACCTTCTCTATCTGAAATACAGAATGGTCAAATTGATGGTCTTCATATAAATTTGCGAATCGTGAATGGAATTAACTTGTAAAAAAGGCTCAAACCTCCCCAAAACGTCCAAAAAGCTTCTTCAGAAAGTCTTCATTCACATCAACAGGAAGATCCCTTACAAAGGCAATCTTCACCTGTTAAATAAGCAATCACCATAGTCAGCACATTTACAAACATAAAGTGTATAGAAGAAAGTAGCAAGGCACCTTAGAAAGTTCCTCTGGATCAATTTCAGGTTCCTCTTCAGCCCACTCCACAGTTGGGTGACATTTACCCACAAGAATAAAATCCGATCTTGAACCCATTCTATAAGCACGTGCTGCTGCCTGTAATTATGAATTTTAAGGAGGTATGATTAAATTCCGAGAAGTTATGGTTGGTAATTTTGGAACTGATACGCCCCCATATCGCAGGCAGTGTCAGCTATCATGCTTGGTTATGTTGATTGAAATTTGAAGGTGCTGACTGACAAATTATTAGCAGATAAAGAGAATCTGTTAGCTATGATTGATAAGCTTTCATGTGTCAGCATTTTTATTTTTATTATTTCCAGGAAGAGCCTTTTTTAGCAGATGCAGATAAGGCTGACATATTCAAATAAGGGATGACAAAATCCAACATAGACGATCTTTATGAAGTCCGACATATAGCTACGCACTGATAGTCTTTCTATGAGGGAAGGCTTCAACTTGGAATATAGAAATTATTACCCTGAGGTCATCCCTAAAATTACAGCTGAAAAGAAGTTTGTACTCACTGCAGAAGGAGCAAGCCAGGTCAAAAAAGTTCCATGTGATTTATGGAAGAAAAACAAAACTCATCTGCTACATTTTGGAAGGATATAGAATTAGTAACCATGTCAGAGGAAATGCTCCAGAATAATAGTCAACTAAGACTTGAGATACAGAGAATCGAGAAACATAGCTACTAACACCTTCAACACATTGCAAATAAAATTGACATGGACGGCGAGGAGTATTAGACGAACCACCCCACTAAGATCGCTACTCCATGAGTGGCTACCCTGCTCATAACACGTACTGGAAACACGAAAAAACTATCTGCAAAGAAGCCCCTACTATAGGACGAAAAAAGTTGAGGGGATATAAGTTGGATGGCATATTAATGGACCTCTCTTGCTGGCATAATATTTAATTATTTGCTGATTACAACATTTAATTAATTGCTGGAATTATTTTTGGCACTATCTGCCAAAAACCCCTCTTGCTTCATGAGCAGTAGGCAATTGACATAGGTTCCATCAAAAAAGCAAAATTAGAGAAAAGGCCCAATTTTTGACAATTATACTGGGCTAGTCAGTGCTCAAATCCTGGGAAGCAAAGAACGGGACATATTCTTTATGTCCCTCTTGCTTCACGTAATTGTCAGCAAATTTCATGGTAGACGATAATACGATTCTGGGGGTTTCTTTTGCAAAGTGGTAAAAGGTGATTAAATACCATGGACCTATTTCTTTGATGTTCCTACAGAGCCATTACAATCAGATAGAATATGAACCTGTCGACCTTTAGGTAGTTGGAAATGAGAATATATATGTTCATTTCCTCCAGATGTTATCTTGTCTTAGAAAATGGAGTTCCCATTCACCAATGGCATATAGGATAGAATATACAGAAAAGACGTAAAGTAAGAGGTCCAATAGATCTAGTACCTATAAACTTACAGAAGATAGTAGTTGAGGCGTATACTAATCAAAAATATTGATATATCTTTTACCGAAGAGAAGTCAATATTCTTTAAGAGATTTGGGACGAAAAATAACAACGCAGGTTAGTACCACATTTGAAAATAATTATGTTAATAATTGCTACAAGTGACAGTTATGGGGTTTATTTCAAAATCAACTGAATTTGAGGGTCTAAGTCACTGCTTTCCCGATTGTTTTCTATATCAGTCACCCGATTGCAGTCTTGCTTCATATTTTTGCTGATAATTATGTTAATAATTGCTACAAGTGAAAGTTATGGGGTTTATTTCAAAAACAACTGAATTTGAGGGTCTAAGTCACTGCTTTCCCGATTGTTATCAATATCATCACCCGATTGCAGTCTTGCTTCATATTTTTGCTGATAATTATGTTAATAATTGCTACAAGTGAAAGTTATGGGGTTTATTTCAAAATCAACTGAATTTGAGGGTCTAAGTCACTGCTTTCCCGATTGTTATCAATATCAGTCACCCGATTGCAGTTTTGCTTCATATTTTATGATCAACAGTACTCTGGATAAGGATAGATATTTACAGCCTAAAAAAGACTATAAACGTTGAGATGTAATATGAATTGTGGCAGGTGGATATCTACTCTAAGGAACCCAATGCCAGCATATTTAAAAGAATACAACTGTCAAATTTACTAAGATAAGTGTTGATGCATAGGAATAACAAAATCAAAATACTGAGAAGCAGCAAGGAGCATTTAACGCAAAGAATATGGCATCAAGAAAATAAAGATACACAAGGAATACTGAGCAATTCGAATTTGAGCCAAAGAACCTCAACAAAATGATCCTAGTAGCAAGTAGATAGTACACGTTTCAATCTTGAAGTTAACTTAGTTTAGTTCAAACTGGCATTGAGTGCTGAATAGATACTCGGAATCAGATTTTCAACTGCTGATTTAAGTTTGTCGGTGGATTCTGGTGTTATTCCTGAATTTGAGTCGTAGTTGGGTAAATTTGGAATCTGTGATTTGTTCCATGGATTACATTATTAGTTCCAATTACCATGAAGATTTTCAAGTTTCTTTTACTTCGGCAGTTGATGCTAAAGAATTAGCAAATGCATTCTTGAAATCAATTTTCTTATTATCTTTGTAGTTTAACCCCTAATTTGTAGCTAAACACTCCGATATAAGCTGAAGCAAGTGTCATTATCACGAACCTGAGCCTCTAGCCTGTATGAATCCAGATGCAATAACAAGTTATCCCCAGAAGACATATACAGAAAGTAAACACCATCAAACAACACAGAAAGGCAGATGACTCACAGCATGGGTGGAGAACTGCACAAATCCAAAACCCCGATTTTGTGGTTTCTTAGTGGGAGGGCCTCCACCCCTCAAAGGCATTGCAAGATTTACAGAAACTACATCTTGAAAAACCTGCATAAATAGAGAGCCACTTACTTCAAGCTCGTGAAGGAGTAATAATCCAACCTTTGACCAACAAAAAGTCGTACCGTCCTAACCACGCGGTCAAATTCATCAGAACTCCAGTCTGAGAAACAAAGGCCAAAAGAGAAAATTTATAACAGAAGAAAATTATATGGGCCTTAAGACCAGGTCAATATGCTGTTTGGGTATACATAACAAAGACAGACAGAAAGCCTATAAGAGACATAAGAAAGAAACTTCAACTGACCTTTAGGAAGATTCCCTATGAACAGCGAATTCTGTTCTGCTGATGGAAGAACTCCAATTTTCCTTCCTTCTAGCTGATAATTCAAATGAGGGGGCGGGTCAGAACCATAAATCATAAACAAAAAGCTTGAGATAAAGGGAGAAAACTTCATAAATAACACTAAAGACTGTAAATTAGAAGAGAACCATGCTGTATGTCATTACTAAATAGTCCTCTTAAGACCACAGCACAATACCAAAAACAACATCATCCCAGTTTAATTCTGCCTATAACAAGGTCAAGGGAGGTCCACATATATGCAACCTTATCCCTAAGTAGTGGAAAGCACAACATAACACCAAAGGGAAGCGAAAAAGTATACTCTGTTCCAAACTAAGTTCAATCGGAGAACCACTACTAATGATACTAGCTTTGTTCCACTTATTTGCCTCGTTTCCATTTTTAGGATGTTCAAAAACAATAGGCCAAGCTTCGTTTATTACTACTTCAAGAAAAAAAATGAATATTCTGGTTGTCAAACTTCTTCTATGATTACTTTAACGTCTTTGCTCTATATAGGAAGGGAGTGGAACTTGTGTGAGACGGTCTCACAAAAGCTTATGATGAGACCAAACCCCACCAGCCTCCAATCTCTCTCCCCATTGTAACCCACCCTCATCTCCTCACGCCACCACCACCCTCCACCACACCTCCCCACCCGCCACCCCCACGCAGTAGAGGATACACCGGCAGGCCCCACACTCTCTTATTCGTGTTTCTCTCTCTTCTCCCACCATTCTCACTTGTTCTTTCCCCCTCGCCCTTCCTCCACCCAAAAGACAACACCCCCACACTCTCCCCCCACCCCACGCAACACCCCGGCCGCCCCGGCGACATAGGTCGTCGCCCTAACTTTTCTATTTTCGTCCAAACCTTCAAATTGGGCCACCATGTCCCACATGGGTCCAACTCATTAATAAGAAGTAACGGTAGCCCATGTGGTGTGTTTCTGGCAACATTTGGGGTGTTCCCGCAAATCATAACCTACGCCTGGGACTACTATAAGGCAAAGATCCCGCAGCCAATTTGAGTAGGCGTCAATTTTCTTCATCTGGCCGCATTGCATCAATATGGCTCAACTAATTTCCTCAGACTAAGGGAAGAAGGTCTCACATCGAATACATAAGCTTACACCCCTCGCCTCTCGCAATTTTTGATCACTTGGAAATGAAGGTCAAAGGAAGTGTTTGTTCGAAATCAAAAACTCAGATCTTGCCCAAAAAAACCATTTCCCGGCAAAATCGAGGCCGGGATCAGAATCTACGTCGAATATCCGGTGGGGTAGAGGTGGCGGCGTCTGGCGGTGCAGTTTCAGCAGTGGGGGAGGGTGAAGTTAGGATTTTAAATGGAGGGTTTGGTCTTTTTGATATATAAATGAAGGGTAAATGGGCAAGGTCTTTGACATAATATGTCAACGAGACATAAAACATAATCAAACAAAAAGATTATTATATATTTAAATTTCTTAAAATATCGTATGAGCCAAAAGAGGACAAGAAAACAGATATGGAGGGACTATTACCATTTTTACATCCAATCCTTTTTCTACCTTACGCAAAGAACTAAAGATATTTGTTGTCATCTATGGATGTCCTAGTTACGAACATTAACAGTGTGTTTGGACAAGAAAAATGAAGGTAAAGTAGGGGAGGGAAGGAGGAGGGGGGAGAGGAGAGACAAAAGTTCACCATTTGGATTAGAAGAAAAGAGGAGGGAAAGGGGGGGGGGGAGATGGGTACCTGATAGGGAATCCAAATCCAAATCCTACATTACAGAGAAATATGTGGACCAAAATGCACATCATATGAGCCCAGAATTTGGTATGAATAGAGTTATGCCAAAAAAGTAAACCAAAAAAAGAAAGGTCAAAACCACAACACTGACATTACATGATCTTAACGTCCAGCTAACTGATGACAAAATTAAAAGCAACCAGTATTTTTCATTGGCAAATACATAAAAGAAAAACGTAATACTGATAACAATGTAATAATGTATTTAGGAGATGAAAGCATGGCAAGTAGCTGATTGACATAAACTTGTCTGAGAAAGATGAATCTTTTTCAAGCAAAATCATAATGCAGCTGCCCTTACCTTAATTCCAGCTTTATCCTCCACTGCTTTGACAGCAGCATCTCTGGTTGAGAACCGCACGAAGCAATATCCCTGAACATGTGTTAAAGTAAGATGATTTAAAAATCAAAAAATACATTTACGCACAATATAAAAAGATAAAAACAAAATAAAGAAATCAAGATAGTTAAGACAAAATCAATAATGACCAGACAAAAACAGATAAACAAACCTTCGAATTGCCTTTGTGGTCCATTATCATGCGTACTTCTATTATTTCCCCGCATGAGGAGAACACCTGAAAGGAATTATGTACATAATTGAAAGACAGAAAAAAGATACCCAAATCAGAGCTAACTTTGAAACACCAAAGCTTATGTCTTGTATCAAATTAAACAAAAATACGGGTTCTAAATTATTAGAGACTTGACCAACTTTGTTAACTACGAACTCGAAAGGTCTGTTCCAAATTTCGTAACAGCAATATTTTACCGATTCAATGAGCTTCAGGAAAACCACATCGGTAACCTTACTACTAATATAGGTTACAGTAACTAAGGTTACAGAGCAATGTCTCCGTTTTCACTAATTTATCAAGCTGCCTTCATACTATCGCTTGTCTTACATAGAGGGGCTTTTCACACAAAGAACAGGGTTTAAATATACAATAAGAAAAGGTCACCAAAGAAACAGGAAAGAGAACCACGAAAAAGCTAATTTTACAAGTTGAAAAAGCTTCAGCTGCTCAATCAAACCTAAAATCTGAGAACTATAGTGTCTTAACATAATTAGCAACTAGTAGATACTTCCAGCATTAAATCCAAAGATAAATCAATGCCCTAATGAAACTTTCAACGACCATTCTTTTTGTTTGTCATCCTTAAAATCAGGATAGCCACCACTACCTAGCAATCAACATTCAACACGCTCCCACAAGCAAACAAAGATAAAACAGAAAACCCTACCTATCTTAAAATAAGAAAGCACAACTAACTAATTTCCTGAGAATGTAACCAACCTAGCAATTCATCAGTGTCCTATCTCAACACACATTACCAAAATGGTTGCACATCAATCTAAGTGCATCTTGGATTTCAGAAAGTCTTAAGAAAGACCTTATATATCATAAAAGTAGACGGAGCCATGCTGGCCCAACAAAGGTATGTATGTCTCTGATTTGACTCGGGTTTGCACGAAGCTTGGAATAGTTTAGCTGGCATGGAGCTCATCTACTTTTATATTAAAAATTGAGGGCCTTTTTCTAAGAATTTCTGCTTTAATTTTGGCCGAGGATCTAAAGTTTCTTTTTCTCTAACTAAAGCTTACAAAGGGCCTTTATTTGCAGTTCCCACAAGGCTACAAGGACTCATTCCAAACAGAATTACGACAATTGACTAATCTTCAGCAGAACCAAAAGAAAAAACAGAAGATAAGATAAGGAATCAACTCTGCATTCTTATTACAATCAACAAACATTCTGCATTCTCATGCCCCTCTTCGGCAAGTTGTCACTTGTCAGTAGTGACCAATTTGTCATCACCCGCAAGCCAAAGAATATTAACATGTATCGAAATTCTATCAATAATTTCAAATAGATAAACCATGCATAACCGCATGATCAACAATAGCTAAACTACTATTTTCCAACAAAGCATCAAAAATTAGTTTCTCCCAGCCCTCCTTTCTCTTTCCCTGGGAAGACAAAGGTAAGAATTACAAAGAAAGACAATTACCAAATACCAATCCCAGCCACCTGTAGTTGGTTCTAAGCATGGGTTTCTGTAAAGCTGAGTAGATGGGTTTGAAGCTTAAATGATCATATCGTCAGCTACTTTTTAGCAGGTTTGGACCAGGTGGTTTTAGAAAAGCAAAGGCAGCACCTACATTTTTACTAGAATAGTACAGTATGTACTTGCATCATGATTATAGGAGGAATCCTTTCGGAATGAGACTTCAAATAATAATAATTATAATTTAAGATGTACTTCAAACAAAAAATCAAATTGAAATGAAGACCCTAAGAACCGAGGTCCTCCATAGTCCATACAAACTATCACACACCAATAGAGATAAAAGTCTAACAGCTTGTTAGAAAACGCTAGCCCCTCTATTTCAAGAAACCCACATTGGTATCTAACACCAACATTATACCTAGAACTACCAAGGAAAATATACAACGACAGTCTTAACTTTCCTTATTTTCACAGGACCAGCATACGAAACTCGCTTGTTATAAACTCCATGCTCTACATCCCGGTTTTTTTTTTTTTTTACCACAGACAGTATTTATTGGGCACATAACAAAGCCCTAAAACCACACCCTCAAAGTCTACAAATAAAAACTCGAAAAAGAATCGACAGACGTTACAATGACCGCATAAACGCTATATTGGGACAAAGATTAGACACATAAATCCTGATCATTATTTTTTTAAGGCATTCCCAATGCGATAAGAATTCATAAAGAATCAGCCTTTCTACAATGAGGCAGGCACAGCTTACATAAAAACACAACCATGCTGCATCTACTTAAATTCCCTATAATTTATCTCATAAATTGTGCTAATTCCTGTCTCTAACTCATGACTGCATTATTGCTAAATATATCACTACTAACAGAAATAAATTCAAAAATGTTCGCCGTCCAACTTCTGCTAATTTTACTTTTAACATTCATCATGGCAAGTTTCAATTCATTAAGAACTCACCAAAACTGCTATAAGACAGCTTGACAGACCTATGAGCTTTTAAGAATTTCACATGAGCTCTAAAAACATAATATTATTTCAATATTTTGAAAGCTCACCCTCCAAGCTCACATGTTTGACCATAAGCAATGATCAGACGGTCTTACCCAAGTGTTAGTAGTTTCATTCTAAATAAGTAGAATATTTTGATAAATATTCTCATGGTTCATAAAACCATACCATTATTTTGTTCACCAAATACGCGAGAATTATGATATTCATATTAAATATTTATTCAGATCTTACCATCTATTTTTTAACGTACTACGCATAACAAGCATTTTAAAATTTAACATAATCAAACCAAAAAATAGTGAATACCCCAATTTAAATTCCTTAATCATATGCATTGACGGACAGAGCATTTATTATAAAGTGCACCCCTCGTATGATGCAACATGCACCATATTCACCAATATAAAAAGACACATTCACGTCAATCAATACACGTTGCATATCCATCAATCCTACTATAGATGTTATCGTTTACATATTCACCCATTATAGTTTTCATATTCACCAAGTATTTTAAATTACATATATCACCAACTATGGTATACATATTCATGTAGAAACTCTTGGAAGAAATCGTCTACTTTTATAATAAAAATAGACGGAACCATGTTGGCCAAATAAAGGCTTATAAATCTATAACTTGTTGGGCTTCTAAGTAGCTTAAGTAGATTTTAGCTTATAATAAAAACGGTTTTTTCTAATAATATGTGACATTCCCGACTGTATTACACTCATTCATCCATATTTATCTCGGTGCATGATGCATCATTTAAGGTGCCGAAAGAGGACAATTAAAGTGGAACCTCGCGAATTTTGGTCTCAGTTACTGACGGAGAAAGCCCACCAACAAACACCTCAGTCCCTTTTGCCGCATTCTCTGATAAAACAAAAAAAAAATGGGAAAAAGATCAATAAAAAAAAAAAAAGGAAATACTAGGATTGTTGGAATGCTTACTGTGATCGGATGCATCATGGTCGGAGTGATGACTCATCATATCTGATAAAACCAGAAAATCCCAACAGAATTAACTAACTATGGAGAAAGACAATACAGTGGAAAGTTAAAGGTTCCTTTACTTTTCTTGAGCACAGATAAATGATATCGAAATTGAGCTATGTATGTTTTTTCGCTTTGCGTTTGTGGGGTGAATCTGCGTAATTCTGTTTGTCACAACCGTTTTCTAACAGATTTTTTTTTTTTTTTTTTCGGGTGGTACCCCTTAACGTTGTCTTAATTAGAGCTGTGCAATGGGGCGGGTCCCCGCCGACCCGCTCCGACCCGACCCGGTTTTTTGCAGGTCATGACCCGACCC